>JAGKTI010007815.1:0-35577 GCA_018397915.1 Birgus latro | reverse complement strand
TAAGCCACTACTACCAACACAAACACTCTATTGCACTGGACTTCCATACGGAAACAGGAAAACAAATTGCTAATACTAACCCGCCAACAACGGACCACTGTCGTACAAAAGATTATTTCCCCCTCCTCCACAGAAAAACGCACTCATAACCATCATCAACATTCAACTATGCTACTGCTCCAGGCGATAGTAGTCTAGTGCCCATACTAATACAGTGCCACTTATAGTCGTACTGAGACAAATACCACTGACCCCGTACTCCTTACGAGAATACCGCAAACGTCCTACTCAACAAAATACCACTGTCCACAGGATGACACACGAAAACCAAGTGCTTCTCGTCACGACAATACCCTTTGGCTCCTCTTCGTAAAAAATAGCACATTCACCAAACACGAACCAATATGTCCTAGCACTAAGCACAATACACATCATAATCACTCGAATACAATTGCATACCTTCTCACCATGACTACCTAACTGATAAGGATACAACACTCCTACTCCTCAACGTCCATTCGCCCGACAAAATATCACTAACCTCGTCATCACGATACAGCTCAGTTTCTAGTGCCGCTAGACATTCATTAGTAATCACGACAAAGATCACTTCATGACTAGATACACTCACTAACACGGTGTCGATCACACTCCGTTCACGATGCCCATAACAATACATTCCACTGTATAGCGGTACGTTTACTCCACTCCAAACAATAACGCTCACACTACATTTAGTACTCCCTTACGCAAACTATTCCTATCTTCTAGTAGTACTTCGCTGACTTTTCACTCAGCCAACTCATTCCTCATTTACAGATAAACTTCGTCGAGTACAACTACACTTTCTAAACTTCGACTTCCCATTCATCAAATGGCCAGGCCGCTATCGAAAACTTACTATGTCCCCGGGATACAATTCGCAATACAGATGCTTTCCTCAAATGAGAACACCATTGCCTTACTACAACACCTCCACTAACGATGACACTATCAATAACTGGCAACATGCCACAACATACTTCTCTACATACGTCATTCTCCACTTCTACGACTCTCACGATCAGGACCAATCGCTAGCTAAGTGTGCATAGCCTCGCCAATGCGTCACTCGATATACCTCTCCTATACAACTACATGACTCAACTCGATAAATGACTATATATGTACCAATCACCTACTAGGTCAAACAATAGTTATACTTGACGTACTGCAACGCTCGACATCTAAAAGTGACCTACTGGATAAATCAAGGCCTCACCTACTACATTCTACAATCGGTCACCAACTGCATGCGTCTCGATTCACTATATGTAAACAAGTACATTCCTCTAACTCATATCATCCGTTGCACTGACCTCCTCCGTGTAACTCACCTAATGCTTCAATCGCCAAATAAATGCGTCAATATTGCTAACCTACTGCGTCTCCCTTACCTACTGCCTGGGTCCAACATCCATCTCAACTAGAACATGCAACCCAATGGCTAACCAAACACAACAGTATACCGACCATACACCTTCATTTACCGTCGCCCACCTACTGTATAAATACTCCTTCAGTAACCGTCGCTCACCTACTCTTTAACTCCACGGGTATCACAGTCCTATTCATTCTACAGATCTTCGTGGCAAAGTATCTAACTCCGTCTCCCTGACCTACTCCATACCACTGTCCGGTTAACATCACCTAATAGATGTCATTAAATGAGTACCTACATCCGCCTCAAGGAGTCTTCTTACCCCCTGCTAGTCCCCTCCTAGTCATGTGCCAACGCCGCGCTGCCCTCGTGCATACGAGCCAGAGAGCAGACATGTTTCCTCTTATATATGAACCAATCAATCCACATTTTCACATTCACTTACATGACCAAAACAGAACATAATGACTCACTAGCAGAATAAGTGTTACTACTTGCAGCATAGATTGCTTTTGCACAAGACAGTAGTTGCACTTGAGGAGCTCACGTACAGATTCAAAGGGGAGGGGGAAAAACTATGACACGGGAGGACATAGAGAAGCACTGAAGCAGCGTCAATAAGAGTCAAAGGAAAGTCGTGGGGGGAGTGAAGGGGGCCGCGACATGATATGAGGGTGATCGACATCTCAACTGACCTTTAATCACGAGTCACATAATCCACGTTAGTCCCAATCACACCTCGCACGCCATCCATATCAGTACCACTCACACTTAACACACCGCAACATCTTCAACCTGAACCATGAGCCGGAGAAACTCGTGCTACGAGGCAAAATAGGTGCGCTCACAACAGCTCCCCATTCTATAGCAAGCATCGCAAGACAACTGGCAATATCTAAACCGACAGTGAAGTATAACTTCGTCCAGGTGCCGAGAAGTGCCCACACCAGCGTCAATGTCTCGCCCTCGATACACGCAAACGGTTTAAGTGAGCTCACACACTTTGATCGCACCTTCAACTCGACAATCTCTCTGCAGATACTGCAAGAAGTAATTATACCCTCCGTTCCACCCTACACATTCCCTAAACATGAGCCCATCATATCCATGCACGTACGAATTATATCGAACATCTGTTATGTCTTCAGGTTTTTTTTCTTTAGTATTACCCTCTATCCTTCTAACAACAGAATTATAATGCTACTGATATCGCTATTAAATACCACCCTCATATCTCATTAAATATATATATTCCTTTACATCAAACAAAACAATGGCCACATCCACTTAATGATACCTTATTCAGACATAATATATATTCACATACACAATAACTTCGATATGGCTGCACACCTTGAAATACATAACATTACAAATCACACTAGGCGAAGAAGAAGGACACACAATGACTGTTTCAAGCCTGAGCACCGACTTTACCCATGTCACAAAACCTACGAAGACACAAAACGACAGTGTCCCCAAAATATGAAAGCCAAAGTATACCAATGAACCTTTCGAGTAAACGTCCTCATTAATTTTATACTATTAATACCGTATTACACTTTGGTGGCTGGATAAACTCCCACATTCACACTGCTCTTATCATAAAACCATGGTTCAGTGAGCGTCCGGACATTCTACTACTTGAGAAGCCGAGCAAAGGCTCCCACCTCAATCCCATTGTACATTTCTGGGAGCCGGAAAAAACAAGAACACCACAGCGACTTCTCCAACATACTAAGAATATATGGGAGCGATCCCACACACTTCCGCAAGACGATGTTTATAAGACAGTGGCCTCTCTCCCCACAAGGTTACACGAGCTGATTCTTAAGGAAACGGCCTCGACGAAGTATTGAGGCAATGCCCGCTACATCATTACTGTCCCTGCCCCTCCTTCCACTTCACAAGCGATACCCCTAGACTTATTGTCACCTTGACGTCTCCATAAGACTTCTGCACGGACCTTCACCGTCTCATAAGTCTATTGTTTTATTACTTACGATATTGCTGCTCCTAATAAATACTGCACACAAAAACCCTTTACTAATCCTTCATTTTCTGCATCTCC
Source organism: Birgus latro (assembly GCA_018397915.1). Lineage (NCBI taxonomy): Eukaryota > Metazoa > Arthropoda > Malacostraca > Decapoda > Coenobitidae > Birgus > Birgus latro. The sequence goes on along the minus strand of JAGKTI010007815.1, from coordinate 32,086 downwards.
TCTATACCGAAAATCTTCACATACAGACGATACGTACAAATATTAAGTAGTAATATTGCTTATGAACTTATTAAACTGCCTTGTGGCTAACACATTGCAATTTGGTCAAGTTTACATCAATTACCTACGATTATCCTTTAGTGCAAGTATTCAAACATCAACACCTAAATGACTCATCGACGACCACAATCTTATCTATATTAGGACCGAGTAGCACTATGCAAGGTAGCCCTCTTCATCAACTGCAGTGAAACGTATTCTTTATGTCATGAAGGTCAGAAACAGATACTGTACATTGCAATTGCGCACACTACTCTCAGCATGTCTTACCTTGTATCATCTTTCACTACTACCGTCCTCTTCCTCCCTTCCTCTAAATTCACCATCCACTAGCCCCCTCCCCTCACCCCTTTCTTCTTTATCAATCCCACCAACCTGATCTCCTCGTATAAAATAACCCTTGTGTTCCTAAATGATCGTCATCCCCATACTTCACAATGTCATTACCTCTTGCATGTATACCATTGCTTTCTGCACAACGTGTCAAAAGCCCTAAACATTTCAAGCTTAAGATATTGACCGCCCTACAAAAACCACATTACAACTATCGACCTCCACAGATACCAACTGTCGACACAATAAAAACTATGACCTAATCGACGGCCTGTATGTCTTCCCTTACTCGCCTCCCTCCCTTCCACTCACACTCACGCTGCTTAAGTGCTCCACAACCTCCCTCTTAATGTTTCCCACCCCTCAACCCCTACTACATTCGTCTTAACAACCACAATATACTGCACGTATTAACACTTACCCTCATAGTAGATCTTTATTACATCCTCTAATGGTCATCTAAGTGCAATATAGCGATTTACTGCTTCAAATATAACACGAAACACCTCTACTCTCTGCCTCCTACGCACACGAGCAGCGCGCCGTTGCAAGAGGAATAGCCGGGGGTGGCAACACTCCTTGAGGCGGCTCTACGTCACGAGAACAGAATCACCTACTGCGTCACTGTGTCCATGACCTACTCCGTGAAAGTGAGCATTACCTACCCAGTCCATACCTCAGTGTCACTAACCTACAGCGTATGTGTCCATATCTCACCTAGTACGTTGTTCCATCTCAAGAAGCTACTCACTTCTTCAGTCTACGACACCCGTCTGCCTGGAAACTAAAAAGCTACTGCATAAGAAGATAATGCTGAGCCAGTAGCTCCGACAGCGGCGGTAACTGTATACATCGGGGTCCCTCCATTCCCAAGTGGATGCCAGTGCGGGTCTTACCAAGTGTCTCGAGATGCATACCTACCCAACTCATTGCAGTACTCACAGGAACATAATGTTACAAGCAACTAGGGGATACACCTACAAATTGCCTGCATGTCGATAACCATGTGCCCCTATAATTCCATCTCGATACACAACTCACTCAGTCACTGTGTGTCACAAGTACTTCCTACGTCTCCATGAACTGTTGCCTCTCACTTACCTACTACGTGGATGCGTATAAATCAACTACTACGTGAATGTTCCTCCCCTACTCGATCTCTGTCGCCTACTGGGTCAGCCGGAATCACCTACTGGCTGGGTGACCGTCAGTAAGCTACTAGGTATGTACATGTTCGTCACCAACAGGATCGATGCATGTCAGTCACCTACTAGAAGAATGAGTGGATTTCGGTATCCTTACCAATTGCATCGGTCACCTAAATGCGTCACTACATATCTATGGGTCACCTACTTCGTATCTATTACTACCCTAATAGATCAATGGATGTAACTTAACTAAATGAATGCATGACTATGCAACACCTACTCGATAAATGGGTGTGTCGGAAACTGAGTGTCGGTCTGGGAACAACTGGCCCAATGCCTAAATGCGGCCGGCCAACTGGAGGGGTAACTCCATGTGAATGACCAACTGGATGGATGAAGGAGTAAGTACCTATCGATGACCTCCTTCACAAGTGACTGTAGGTAGCCGAATTCGTACATATCTCAGATTGGGTTGCCTTCGCTCCGTGCCACATGCCCTCATTTGCTTCAATGCAACAGATCGATAGACGACTTTCACCGGCTGCGTGTCCCTTTTTCTATTAGCAACCTATACATGTGCTTCCAGACCTGTAGCCGTCGCCAAAAGACATCATATTACGTACCAATTATTCCTCAAACAAAAAAACACACACATATCCTACTCCTCCTACGGTTACACGACACCACTAACCCACCCACTAAATGTACTCTAGCTACTCGACAGCTGCCACAATAACTGTAGCTTACCTAGTGCGTCGATACATACATCCGTACGTCTCGGTTGCTTCGTGTGCCTCGTCAAGTACGTGTCTATCGATGACCTACTAAGTGACCTAATGCATGGGTGCGTCTCAGAAGCTAGTACGTACATCGGTGTTCTACAGCTAGTCGGTACGTCCGTCTGGGGGAAGCTACTCAGTGAACAACTCAATAAGTGCGTGCGCGATTCCCACTCTCTCGTCAGCACACACATCCTTCACTGCTCCCTTCCCTACACATTTGCCAACAATTCCTAATATATTTCCACATTAACATCCTCTTTCTTCTCTCCTATACAATTCTTCCATGAATAACATCACTAAAACATTCAGCACTGCTTACTAAACAAAAACCTGATTACTGACAAGTCAAACTACCATACCCAATCACTACACAATTATTCGTAACTTATACACATCCAATAAAATAATAACACCTGTACCTTACCATAAACAACGATTCTCTACAACAAATTCAAACACTTTCCCATTACATTTCTTGACATCATATACCCTACCTACAAATCTTTTCTCAATTCTCCACATTTCCCACACACGTTCCAAACCCTGTGCCTCTCACTTACCAAACAGGTCACTACGTGTCGATATGTTACGTGTCTCACTGTACGCTCTCGCTGTATGTACCGTCAGCTACTGGCTCAATGTCTCTACAGTCACCTACTCGGTCAAAGGATTAAAGAATCCCCCAGCTACACCTTACGATGAGATCATATAGCCCCGCTAGATAACAGGAGGGCACTACCCCTCCAGCCATATGTCCATGAGCAATTGAATGAGCTTCTCTGTACACACAAGTGAATAGCTGCGAGTGCCTCGATGAAAATATATGCGAGCCTAAGTGGCTAGTCCACTCTCACCGGTTTAATGGCTCTCCGTAATCTGGTCGATGCATCCATCTTTCGGTCAACGTCATCCAGTCGATAAGTGTCGCTGACCTCTGTCGGTGACTCAATCTACAGTACTTGACCTACTGTCTGGGTCACCTACTGGGTACCTAAGTAAGAACATCTACGCAAGTATTTGTGAGAATGTCTGTGACCAAATGGGTTCGCAAGTCTGGGTAAGCAAATGCATATTCGTGCCCACACGGATTGCTCGATTCCCGTCACCAGATGCGTGAATAAAGAGATGCATGAATGACCAGCTACGTCGGCCCTCCATATCCAACTACTTGCATCTGGATCACCAATTCAATGATTGTGCATTGCCATGTCAATAGGTGCAGGTTCATCGACAAGTCGATAAAACAGCATTCACAGGTGATTCACTACATATCGATCAACAGGTGGATATGGGTGGAAAGCTGGGTGTCGTTCGACAGGTCGATGGGTACGAGTCAATAAACAGCTGCATGGCTGAGTATAACTCGATGAGTCGACAGCTGAATAAAATGACATTTTCCCCTTCTCATTTTCAAAAACCATCTATGCGTTTTTACCATTGACTAACATTCACAGCCACTTTTACAATCTTTAAGCAATAATAACATGTATCACCAAGACTTACACGTTCTACCATATTTATCCATATACAATCGCACAAAACAGTAATCACTCACTTTGGGTCACTTTCGGACCAATTCCTTTGCTCTGCCAACGTTCACTCAAATACGAGTTACGACAAAGAAACAAACTCTCACTTCCCTCAAAACATTATTTATGCTGTTACAAAACATACAACCAAAAATAATACATCACTTTGCCGATTATACTGTTCCTTTTGGCCCAAATATCAATAAGGGAACTAAAAACCGACATCTCCCACGTTTCCACTCAACGCAGTCTTACCAATGTTGCAATTTCCCACTTATATCTCAGTCTTTAAACCAATCTCCCTTGATAAAATATTATTTTCCCCCTATCTCACGTTCTTCGGAATTCCTACCCAACATTCTTTTCATTATTTCCTCCCACTCTGGCCAAGCATTTCTATGCTTTACCTTTGCCAGTACTCCCCACAAGGCCTGTCACTCAAGTGTTATGTCATACCAGCAACTGCATCTTTCAATCTTTCTCACAATCCACCTCTTTTACACAATCCTTCTCCTATTCAATTCTCTACATTGTCACACTCTACCTTTTCACTGTCATCCTCTCCCTGTTTACTCTCTTCCTGAAACCGCTAGGCAAATTTTTGTTCCACTTCCATCCTCTTAATTGACCATTTTCCAAACAACAATTGCACTAATTTCACTCATTCACAACACATTCAGTGCTGCTGGAGAGCAACACACGTAAGTACGGTCACCTTTATCTCCGCCACATCCTATACTTTCATTAATCGGTCTTCTCCCAATACCTCCATTGACCACATTTTCTCTCAATTATCACTAGCTTTATCACTTACCTATCCCTTAACTCTCCTCCTCATTATTAAGCTGCAGACACATCTACCTTCCCATAATATTTCCTAAACAGCAACAATCTCCTTCCACTAACAGCTTATAGCACCATCTTAACAATCCATCTTCCTACACCACAACTCACGCCCTCACGGATTCTCAAACATACACATCCCGCATACTTTTCTCACTTTTCTTCTCTCGGTTCCCACCCCTCCCCCTTCATGGCGTTCCTGTTTTCCAAAAGAGCATTATCTGCCTCGTTTATATTTGGCCACATTATTTCCTCATTCCTCTTGACTCACTTAAAAAGTACGACAGTTTCTCCGCATTTTAACCCTGACACCACTGCCCAATAGGCTATGTCTTGCACATTCTTCCTTACTACTATCAACTTTACTATACTGCCACTTCTTCTTCCGCAATACAAGATATACACAATAAAAATGATTGTAGCTTGCTTTTGTCGGTTCTTTACCTTTATACTACTCTTTCCACTGTCCAATATAACAAATATCACTATGCCGCACCACTTCCCACATAGCACTTGAGCGACAGCTTTGCCCCATCGTACCATACCCACATAAAATATATCCCACACGCTATGCTGAACATCCCCTTATGAACGCCATTTCATTTCCACATTTCTCATTTCTGTTTAATTCTCTCCATACCACAACAATGACATTTACACATTATGATGGATGACAATTCACAAAGGATACTTCTCACTACGCATCATAATGAACATGCCCTGTTTCAACAAACTCAAACACATACGACTTCCTATCACCCGAAATACACACATTTATGACGCTAACAAATTCAAACACGACCACAATTCCGAGAACAACCCACATTTTCAACTTGTTCCAAGTACCTAACATCCTCAATGGAAGTTACAATCACTCCCAACATATCCATACATAAACCAAATAGTAAACATTCCCAAACACTACATCAAAACAACCTCTTCCACAAACAAGGGTATATCAATGACCAAGTTCCCACGAACACTTCTGGACAAAACAATGAACGCTGCGTCAAATCTCTACTTCCAAAATAGATAACGCACCCACAACCAAATTACAAACGAAGCAAACAACACAAACTACTATATCACAACCCCTCACTAAACCTCAATACATTCAACTCAACAACATATATATCACTGACGAAGTGACCAATCACTGGACACGGATTCTGAATTCACCGCACTCCTCAGAGAACTGTTCCTACAAACAGCAACCTCCTGCAGCAGTAGCAACTGCTACCCTACAGAGTTTCACAATGATTCAATAACTCTCCAAACACATACATTCCATGAAAACTGGGTGAATATAACAAGTCTGTTCCTTCATCACGTCCTAGCAAAATACATCCTACATCACACTATACAGTGAAATATATTCAAAGTGAACACTTACATTTCCTGATTTCTATTCATGTCTAATGTATTACTCCGCGTGCGCCACGTACTATGACCCCATGTTCCTCATGTATTTCCTTCCCAGAATTTCAAATACATTATCCAAATACTCTTGTTTCAAAGACCGGCTCAGGAAAACCTGAGACTCCAATATACTACTTTATATATAAATCCTATCCTCATGATAGTCACAATCACGATGCCACAATAAGGAACTACTTAGTAATACAACCACCTTCATACCCTACCTCCGATAGCAGAAATACTTTCTCCCATTGCGAAACTGCTTTCAAAGAGTAGATGGTGTAACTCATGGACCAAAAACATTCACAAGCCCAAATGGAAAAGACCTACCTTATTATCAAACTTAACCAACTGTTCATTCACAGCAGATCATTTCTTCTCCTTTTGCCACATTTACACACTGACAGTTAACGACCTCAATGATGACCAAGAATATCTTCAATGAATATTACGGCACAAATATACAAACTAAGCACCTGAAAACCACTACCACTAGTATACCATCTACAGCTCACCCCTCTCAGAACCTTCTTAATGCAACAGAGTTTACTGTTAAGGTATATGCACCAATGCCGTTTCAAATCACGTCACATCCTAATTTTCATAATGACCCACACCCTTTTTTTTTTTTTTTTTTTTATTCAACTGACTCAACACTAACCACACAATGAGAGAAAGATCAGACACTCAAAAATTCACAGAAAGCCCTATTTCACACACACTAACAAATTGACAAGAATACAAATATCTGACAACTACCATATACAAAAATCAGGACACCCAAGAAACTCCCACTAACATACGCCTCTCTCAAGTCCCACAACTTATACGATTATTCAATGATTGACTCAACAGTAATGATGTATGAGCCTCCTCTAACCAAAGCAATGTCTAAGACTGTATTGTTTGAAACTTCACCAAAATATCCCTCTCACACTCAAATCATTCAGCGTCATATCAATTTCATAACAAACGTTTCAAAACGTCATTGCAAGTAAAACACAAAAAGGCTATGCTACAGTACACATTTATTCAAGAAATCCCATGCCCTCATTAAACACACACACACACTACACATCATAAAAACAAATACCCTCTGCCTGGGAGGATGGGATGCCCATACTGTGGATCCAAGCCGCTTACCACTCATGGTGGACCTTCGTCAAATCCACTTCATATTAACCTTCAAATAATCATATCACTGCACATTCAGACACTCACAAAATTGACAAAGTAGAGACAAAGTCCATTTCTCCAAACACAGCTACTCCAAAAATCTCATTCATCTACTTCACAAAAAAAAAAAAAAAAAAAAAAAAAAAAAAAAACACGGTCATTACATCACCTAATTCATGGATTAACAACTCCTCCCAACCAACCAAGCACTACCCGATCTCTACCCTGCCCATTTTCCCACAGTTACAATTTCTGTCCTTTTACAAGACATCCATACTATTAATCCCGCACTTACTGTCATTCAATTTACCACCCTACAACTCTTGTATTCAACGTTTCACATTACTACTGACTTACACCCATAACATCTCTCAATGCACTACCATTCCCATTAATACATTTTTACTCTTTATCATACTAAAGTCCACTGTACCTCAACTCACAGCTGCAAACACAACTTTCTTCTAGCCCATATTTTACGCATTCAATCAAAACAAATTATACTTGACAAGTCTTTAAATCTATGCAAGCAACTGAGCTTTTCACAAATGAGTATATCTCATTACCCTATAACAAGTGTACCATAAAAAAAACACACAAAACAATTATAATACGCCTGCCTGTATCAGTAGGGTTCACTGTCTGTCTGGGTGGCCAGGTAAGTATGTCACAAGTACAGATGTGTGGTTCATTAGATTCTGCTACCATGTTCATGAATACATGCGTCAATCGCTATCGTTCAGTGGGGGCAGCTGAGTCATTGGAGCCACCTAACTAGTCAGCCCTAAGTGACCTCATCCTTGTCTGCCTATGCTTTGGCCGACCTAGGCCGAAACACGTCCAATGGGAATTAGCTCCACTGACAAAACCTTCATACCTTATTATCAAAAACACTAATCCTCGACCTCTTGCTGCCGCATTCAGAGGAACCTATCGCCTAAACCCAAATAACTCTAGAAGCAGGAAGCTACATTCCCAGCCTACACACCTGCCTGTCATCCTAGTCCCTACTTCCAGCCCGACCTGTGCCAGTGCTGGGTGACCCTACCAACGCCAGTCGATTATAGAAGGCTCGACTTTTAAGCTAAGTGCCTGCGACCCCCTAACTGAGGGTGCTCCCGCACGCTCACGGGATCCCCCAGCGGCTCGGCAGTTGCCCCACTCCCATCCGTCCTGAATACACGCTCTAGCCATGAAACAGGAGTTCAGGGAGATTTCCGGCCGACAGAAATCAATCTGCCAGGACCATCCACCAGGGCAAGTGGGTGAAACGTCTTTAGTAAAAGAGGTAAAGCAGAACTCAAAGCCCAGAAGGCAATGCTGACTCTCGCCCCCTCCCGTCAGCTACAGGGCGTTAGCCTCCACTGCATGCCGTGGGGGACAGATACGAGTTCAGACATTGCCGACCTTTGTCAAGTTAAGTGCATAGAGGGTGTGGAGAGGGAACAAGAAATCTTCATGGAAAACAAGATAGCGCAACTCATGCAAAGTCAGGTCTCTGGTCTGCTCTTCCACTCCACAGACAGCAACTGCTCCATCTGCAACCTGAAAATAATCAGTTCTATCACAACCATGCAATATAACATATCTCATTAATTCACCTCACACTGCATTAACCTTATTTCCAGTCCATCCACTGAACTACATTCACGGCACATTTTACTCACGCTACCTCAAAGCAACTTTACCAATTCTTCAGCCACAACAACAACAATAGGCTGCACTTACTCTAACCTCACAAATATCACTCAACCTTTTCACCTTACTTTACAGGAAAGTCTACTCACATTTAATATACTTCACCAGTACCCAGAGACACTCATAACTAACACTCATCAAATTCAACTCACCCATAACTTACTGGTAGTAGGCAATTTAAAGCGGCACTTCAGTAGTGAAATGGCATGGGACAGAGTCACATGGAGGCGATTTGTTTCTGGCCACCCCGTTCAGCATTCAGGTGTCTGGCAATACATAGACAGACTTCAGTACCAACAAATCAAAACACTAATTATTCCTTTACTGAACAACTCTACACTAATACCATCTTACAAAACCTGCATATATGCAACATCACAAACAAAAAAGATTCAACCAGCACAATGTGTATAATGTTAGAAGCAAATTTTGTCTAACATCACTAAACTGCACTACATCGAGCCAACCAATCGCACAGCAAGGGTCAACGGGGATATGGTATTAGTCAACAGGCATCTACACTAAAAAGCCTAAAAGCACATTTCCAAATCGTCTCTTTCCTTGGTCAACCTATCACCAGGGTCCCTCCCCCCTTCAGCATACGTACACAAATGCAACGGAAACTCGCTGATCATCAGAGACCCCATTTACATAAACATTTCATTATTTCCCACATCAGCTACAGCCACTAAGAAATTTCTAATGGTGTGCAATATGTACATGCAAATAAACCTCACCCTTACTACACTACACCAAACCCTCCTTAATTAGGCACTATATACCTGACTTCTCTGCTATCTCCCCTAACCTGAAAATTTTCAAACACTAAGAAAAACGTTTAAAGAGTGAAACACCTACAGTGACAATCTCACAATACTAACCCTGTTTCCTACATCAATCTGCACCCTGCCAAGCTCTTCCATACAAAAATATCTACCAATAATAACTATACCCATAACAGTAATAATAATAATATTAGTAATACACTTCTAACCTTCTGTCTGGAAGTAAACCTTGCACTGCCTCTATGTATAATGAGCACTATTTCTTCCCACTTTTAGAAACCCTGAGGTACGTATAATTGCTTTGAGGTGCCAAGAATACTAAGAACATTACAACACCCACATGCTTCAGACAAAAAAGCACACACATTTACACTGTATATCACCCGAATGAGAGAGCAATAACAACTGTTATAATAATAATAATGACTTGACGAAGGCAGTGGGGGTGTGAAAGATAAAAATGGTAGATTACTAGTGGAAAAAGGGAGAAAAAGTAAACAGATGGAGAGAACACTTCAATGAACTGTTGAACATAGAGAATGAAAGTAATGCAAGTATAAGTGGCTGGGGAATGGCAGGGAGAAGGAGGGTTGTGAGAAGAGAGGAAGAAATCACCAGGATGGAAGTGGTGGAAGCAATGAAGAAAGTTAAAATGGGGAAAGCCCCAGGAATTGATGGAGTGTGTGGTGAAATGCTGAAGCATGGGGGAGAGATAGTGGTAGAATGGATGTGGAAGGTGTGCAGATTGGCTTGGGAGGAGGGTAGTCCCGGAGGACTGGAAGTCAGGTATAATTATTCCTCTGTACAAAGGAAAAGGGGAAAAAGCAGTGTGTGGTAATCATAGGGGCATTTGCCTTCTCAGTGTAATAGGAAAAATATATGGTAGGATACTTATTGACAGAGTTAGGGAAATTACTGAGGAATTAGTTGGAGAAGAACAAGGAGGTTTTAGGAAGGGAAGAGGTTGTGTAGACCAGATATTCATTCTTAGATCCGTAGTGGAAAAGTTTCTAGAGAAGGGCAAGAAGTTGTATGCAGCCTTCATGGATCTGGAGAAAGCATATGACAGGGTGGATAGACAAGGTTTGTGGAAGGTATTAAGAATATATGGAGTGGATGGGAAGTTGTTGAAGGCAGTGAAGAGTATGTATGAGGGTGCTAAGGCTGCAGTGCGTGTGGATGGCAAACTGAGTGAATCTTTCCATTTGAAGGTTGGATTGAAACAAGGATGTGTCATGTCTCCATGGTTGTTCAATCTGTATATGGATGGGGTTATAAAAGAGATACAAGGTCGGGCAGTGGATGTTGGAGCGGCCCTAGTGAGAGAGGGCAGTGTTTGGAAACTACCTGTACTGTTGTTTGCAGATGATACTGTGTTGTTGAGTGAAGACGAAGGGGAGCTGCAAGGCTTGGTAGATGAGTTTGGGAGAGTGTGTAAGAAACGGAATCTAAAGGTGAATGTGGGGAAGAGTAAAGTGATGGTCTTCGAGAGAAGTGAAGCCAGTGAGTGTACAGTGAGATTGGATGGGAAGGAAATGGAGAATGTGAGTGAATTTAAGTACTTGGGCAGTGTGATGAGTAAGGATGGTAGTCTGGAGGGTGAAGTGCTCGAAAGGGTACAGCAGGGAAGGAAGGTTGCTGGTTCGTTGAAAGCAGTGATAAGAAACAGGGAGGTGAGCATGGAAGTGAAAAAGTTGTTACATGACAGTATTGTGATACCAACTCTGACATATGGAAGTGAAGCTTGGACCCTGTTGGAGGGACAGAAGTCAAGAGTGAGAGCAGTGGAAATGAGTTATTTGAGAGGAGCATGTGGAGTCACATGGAGAGACAGACTAACAAATGAGGAAGTGAAGGAGCGTTGTGGTGTGCTTGAGGACGTGATGGGAAGCGTTAGGAGAAACACGTTAAGGTGGTTTGGGCATGTGGAGAGGATGGAGAGTGAAAGATTGACGAGGAGAGTGTATGTGAGTGAGGTGGAGGGGGCGAGAGGGAGGGGGAGGCCGAGGATGAGATGGAGGGATGGAGTGGAGAGGTATATGAGAGAGGGGGGTGTGAGTTGGGAGCGTGGTAGTGAAATGGCAGGGGACAGAGTGACATGGAGGCGATTTGTTTGTGGCCACCCCGTTCGGGATTGAGGCGTCTGGCAATAGATAGATAGATAGATAGATAGATAGGAAAAATACACTGAAAACGTTAATTCATCCAAATGACAGTCAAATAATACTAATATTAATTAAAGTCTGCTTCAGGGAACCAATTTACACAAATATATATTAAAAAACAATAATTAATCCCCCCAATGAGACAATAATGATAATATTTATAATGATAATAAAAATAATATTATCTTGTTGAGATAGGAAATAATACACAAACATTAAATCACCAAAAAAAGACAGTAAAATAATAACAACCATACATCCATTACCCACTCCTATCAGATAAGAGTAGCTAGCCACACTCATCCCTCAAAGGCATTACAAGACCAATAAACCCCAACCACCCCTTGGATAAAATCATTCACCGGCACAATCTGATTGCAGCGCCGTAATTAACCACAAAACCACCAGACGCCAATTGCCCCTACACTGAGTGACAAGCCAAATGATTTCCTGTACACCAGGAAGCCACTTAATGCACTGGCTAGTAACCATACAACCAGATTTTCGCGCCTCCTGGGTTTCTCGGTAACTACGGCACTCCAATCACTGAAGGTCTATATCCAACAGGTCGTTCGGGTTCACTGCTCATGTAATGCCACACGATAATAATAATGTCATAACTATACACTTGGATGTTTCATCGTGTAATTACCCTTCCACTACCTCTAAGCATAATCTTCTCTAACCCTTTAACCACAGGTAGTCACTTTCGTTACGGTCAGGTGCGATGGATCATACAACGGCACATCACTTGAGTGACTGTGTTTTTTTAATTCGCCCAGGCTTTCACCTGTGACTTGTATCATCTATCACCACTGCCAATCTCCAACAATAGTCTGAGCTGCTAATGTCATCAGTGCTCCCATCCATTTCCACCCATTCTACACTCCCCTCCATTACCCACTCGTGTCGTATGCTCAGCCACTCTGTGCTAAGTCAATTTCCCCCAGATTTTTCCACCATTTTCATCCATTGAAATGAGCCTTATCCCCTATTCTTATACAAAAAAATACATATATATATATAAAAAACAAAGGTAATTCATACTGCCATACTCCTGGAATTGGCTAATTATCACTTGCCAACATCCAACCTGCACTCCTTTTTTTACCAATGAAATATTCCGTATGAACTACTCTCCTAATATAAATGTCTATAACAAAGAAAGAGAGAAGCCTCAGCGATATTTAGATTCACCTGCCACTACCTAATTTATTATATACAGTATTGTCTACATTTCCTAAGACTTACTTCTTACCATATACATTACCAGCTGACATTTTCCTTGGCTACCAACATATGTATTGTAGTCAGTTCGCCCTCGTCCTTCATGGTGAAATCACGCCCCTCCATTTCTCTCGCTTTTGCGCCCATTATCAAAGGCCCGGTCCCCTCTACCTCTACTAAACATCGTGTGAGAAGCAGTAAAGGACTCTACATATATATAAGTGTACGAAACTACTACAAATAATAAAGTGTCAGTGTGTTTATGAGTAATAAATAACAGAATATCAGCGGCGCGTTAGCAAGTTGCCACAAGTACAAGGCTCGTACGCATTTATATTTTACACTGTTTTCAGTGTTTTCTTTCCGGGAGTATGAATTCCAAACTACTTGGAAATCATTGATTCGTCTTTCTAGTGTTAATATCTGGCAGTGGTATTCATATTATTGGAAGCATCAAGTGGAGACGTCTCCACAAGACCTACGGTAGTTGACGAGTGCTAACAAAACCTTCCCAGGAGAAAACTGAAGGTATACTGTATGCCCTATCCATATGTCATTATAATATTCTAGAACTAATAACTCATTTTTGGCCAATATTTTAACCCTTTCACGCACGGAACCGCAATCTGCGTTTCCTGTGGTGTGGTGTGCCAAAGCACACCACCTCAAATCGCGTGGGGGGGGGGGCAATCAATTTGAGTCTAATTTTGTTGCATTATAGCAGCCACGTGTCTCTCCTGAGGTCAGACCTTGCCAACGCTGCAATGACTCATATGTGCCTGTACATAGTGATACCATCTCAGTGCTCCACTAGCAACAAGATAGCAGGGTCGTGCTGTGTTGTGTTCTCCCTTTAAATCTGCCATTTTCCCCCACCCACCCGCACCTGAAGCCATTATTGAAATATTGTGATTGTACAGTATTTTTTACAATACAGGCAAACTCGGGATTGTTATAGTGGGGTTCCCACTCACCCTGCCCGTAAAATGATGTATTTTACCATTAGATTGAAGCCATTACTTATATCTGTTAAACATATAGTGCCTAGATTAGAGAAATAACTGACCTGCCATAGCAGGCATTATCTTATGCCATACAGATACACAGACATATGCATTACTTGCTAAGGGAACAGGCAGTCTCTTACGCCATACAGTAGGGAACGGAATAACAGAAGAGGATGGCATGGAATCATGAGATAGCATTTTATATTGTATATGGTTAAGTGAAACATATGTATCAAATAGTGCAGCGAGTGTTCACCCAAAAATATTGCAGGCATTGACTGACAGCAGAAACTCACGTAATGATCTGAGACAAGAAAATACAGCACACACCAACACATATATGACATTATATACATATGTCGTGCAGCGAACATTCGTGGAGAAATATATTGTGTGCATCGCATGTGTTAGGCAAACGTGCTGCAAGCAACAGAATACGCCACACACACACACACACACACTACCTAACTCATCTTTAATCCCTTCAAGTTCCTGCCAGCAGCTCAACACCTCTGCAACAAAGAGTTTTCCATATTTTGTTGATTTCTACACTGACCTCTAACTATATTTCTATATTTTCTTCACAAATAAGTACTGTTTTTTTAAATATACACATGAGATGCAAAAAACTTCAGCTTTAGTATCAGTACCTAGCAAAAAGAATAGTGGAAATGGCAACTTACTAAGAGCACTATCAAAGAGCATATGATATTTCACGTGTATAATTTGAGTAAATAATAATAATAATAATCAAACATAACAAGCGCAAATATGTAAGTATTCGTGAGGAAGAGAAATTGAGCGTTTTTTTCTCGCTTGCAGGCGAGGAAGAGTGTTCTATCTTTGTCGTCCATTTACTCCAAAATTATTGAACGTATCGATTTCCTGTAAGAACCATGATAAAGATCAGTGAATTCTACGTAAGTACAGCACATAACTATGTAATTTCTCTAATAAAAAGTTGTGCTTACGTAGGCGGTTATTGTGCGCGCATGACGAAAGTGCACCGCAGCCGCGAATACCTTGTAGTTTTTGGCGATTTACTGGGAAACTATGAGGCGTATCAAAGCAAAAACGAATCAGGAAAAAGCTTATGAAATTCCACATGAGATTTAATACAAACAGAAGGTGAGCGAGAAAACTTCTGCAGTATGCCTCCCTCAACACAATTTTTTTTTTTTAATGCCTTTTACTTTTTGCCTATTTTCTAGCAAACTATAAATCGCATCACAACCGGATAGACCTCATTAGAACGCCAATGAAAATCCCCAACAAAACTTATAATAACATATTTCTCTATGATGGAAAACACTCGAACAACGATGTCCGGAAGTGAGATCAACGTTCCAAAATGTTGGTTCACGGCGGCCTAGTCTACTTTTATTCGTATTTTTCTGGTTTTTCTTTTCCCTTATCAGGTAGAACAAACATCGGCGAATAAGATGATGTGACTTTCACAGCAACATTTGGAGGTTTGGGTGGCAACAATGAGCCGAGAATATGTGTTATTTGCGCGCGGGGAAGTAAAATCGTGAGCCGTCAAACTTAATAACACTAACCATGTGCGAAAGGGTTAATCCTAATAACATTAATCAGTGCAAATTATACGGTATACAAGTGAAACTTCAAAATAACAATTCATCTATCCAATTATCCAATCCTACATTGCCCCATGAGGAGTGTAGTAACCCTGGCCTAGGCAAATTGGTCAAAATAACTACAACTATACAAAATTATTAACCATCAAACAAAATAATCAACAAATCAAAGACATAAAAGAGGGACAACTAGTACGTGAAATAAGCAAAACACTCATTTAATAACACTGAAGGTCAATGAATTCTTGGCTGCCTTCCTCTTCCATGCAACAAAAACGGCATGTACTTTTCAGGACTATCTGCAAAACAAACAAACCATTACAACATGGTGAAATGCTATAATGCAAATCGATAAATGACAATTGCTCAAACACTTGGAACAAAGAAAAATAGCAAAAATAAGAATAATGACTAATATCAATGATATCAATACTAATTGGCAGTAAATAAAATTAAAGCACTAGCACAAGGGTGAAGTACTGTAATTTACATTAATACAAGACGAGGTAAACATTTGCCAACTAAAGCAGTACAAAAATATATCAACAATAATGCAGGTATGTACAAATGCAATCAGGTCAATAACTAAACAAGTAGGCAAGTCAGTCAATTAGGAAGCAAGTGATTAAGTGTAGCCAAATAAGGAGTAAATTATGTACACAAGTACAGTGCTTCCTCCAATTTTGCGAGAATATGGTCGACAAAAAACCTCGCAAAATCAAAATTCGCAAAGTTGAAACAATTAAATAGATGCAATAAAGGTAAATTGGTCGACATCACCCCAAGGTAAGCACTTTTTCCCACTCTTTCTCTCGACTCTACCTCTTAATTTTATGATGATAAATGAAACAAACATGGACTGATGTATTGTACAGTAATATTATTATGAACAAATCATAGGTAAGAAACATAAAAAGAAAAAAAATGCATATTTACACTGTGAAGACTGGCGTGGTGTACGGGACTGGTGGCGGGGCAAGGCTTGGGTGCGACTACTGTGGTGTAAACAAACGTGGCGGGGTGGCAGAACACCGAACTAGGAGGCACAGTACGCCCAGCGAACCACGACATCATTACTCCGCATGGCAAAGTAGTGCAGGAAGACGACTTTACCACCACTCGACCTCGCAAAGTGTGTGATTGCTCGCAAAGTTCATAAATGTTAAAACATAAATGACTTGGAACTACCTCGCAAAATTGGTGATTCGCAAAGTTAAAGTTCGCAAAGATGAAGGATGTACTGTAGATGTAAAAAAGCAGGTGCAGCTAAGTAAATAAGCAAGCAGGTAATTAAGTGTTAACAAGACACATAGATACCTGGCTGGGTACTCCTTAACAGTCATTCGAAATGGAAACAAAAGTGACAAGAGGCACCCCATGGCAAAAGAAATCCAACCGGGCCACAGTTTTCCCATTCCACCAAATGAAGAGACCATCGATGCCATGTCCAGATATGAAATAATTTCATTTCGTTTCGTTTTTGAGGGCTCCAACACGCTTGCAAGCGTCGGCCTTCATCGCCTAATGGCTCCTCTCCATGCTACTCGACCTTTAGCAGCCTCCCTCTTCAGTCCCCTAACCCTGAGGTCACACTTAATGATCTCATCCCGTATCTTTCTTGGTCTACCCCTCCCCCAATATTAACACTTCTCACTCTCTGCACCCAATTATTAACCCCCCTCCTCTCCACATGTCCAAACCACCTCGGCCTACCTCTCATCACAACACCAATACACTCCAGTCCCATCCTACCTCTCAACTCTTCCATCATAAACCCAGCCCCCCCCAGCTCTTGCTCGCAGTGACGCACTGCACATCCACCTAATCATAGTCATTTCTGTACGTTTAAGCCTGAGAATATCCTCTTCCTTTACTGCCCAGGTCTCACTACTGTGCACCATCACACTCCTAACACATGCTGCATACAAAGACCCCTTAGCACGTAAGAAGAGTCCTCTCAATGTCAGGAGAGACAACAGCTCCCTGAACTTCTTCCAACCACTTCTCACCCTAGCAACCGAGCTACCTCCAGCCCCACCTCCGACACCTAATATGTCTCCCAAGTAACAAAACTCTTCCACACACTCAAGACACTCACCAGCAAGTTCAATCCTTTCACGCCTAACAATCTACCCTTAAGCCCTTGTGCCCCATACCATCTCTCCACTTCTTTAACCTTTCCTCCACCTCTTTTTCATCCTCTGCAATCAACACCAAATCATCAGCATACACCATCTCCTACGCGAGTCCATCACTGAAGTCACGTGAGAGGCCTTCAAGTACCACAATAAACAACAATGGACTCAAAACTCACCCCTGATGCACACCAACATTTACAGAACACTCATCACTCAAAACTCCATTCACTCTTACCAGGGTGCAAACAACAACGTAATGCCCATAACCACCCTAACCAGCCACTCTTCCAACCCTAGCTTTCTCATTGCCCACTTCACCACCTCACTATGGAGCTAAAAAAACTGCTTTAATATGTGTAAATAAAACAAGGTATATGAAAATGATGGTGTGACTTGGGGCGAGAGCAGCGAAATGTACAAGCTAATGAAATACGGAACCAAACAAGTTAAAGAAGCAGACCACAATATTAATAGCAATCGATGACAAAATTAAAGAGGTAAGGATTTAAAATGTAAAAATGTGTTACTTTCAAAAAGAAGGAAGAGAAAAGTTTCAAGAAATGAGAACAGAAAAATGATTTCTAGGAGAGCATGTCCAAGAAAGTAAACAACCAAGAACAAAGTATAGAAATTGAGTGGAAAAACTGGAAGGAAGCAGTGTATAATATACTGGATAGAGCATCTGCGAAAATAAAAATATAAAAAACGATGAAACCAGGAATAGATAAAAGGGTCAAGATGTTCATGGAAAGAAAAAGGAAGATACAGAAACAAATAAGAGATTAATAAAACCAGAAAAGCAAACTTTATAACACAAAATACATTGAACAAAATATACCAAAATATACATATGAAAATGAGGAAAGCAGAATAGGAGAAAAACAGGACTAATAGTAATACGCTGTGGAAATTAAGAAGACTTTACAAGAAACCCCAGTGGTAGTATATAATGATAAAGATCATTGATACAAGAAATCCTGAAAAGACAAAACAAAGAGTCAAAGAATATTAAAAAGAAATATACAAAACAAAAAAAGGAACAAAAGGATATGAGGAACACACACAATGCTTAGACAGTAGGATAAGAGAATGTTGGATGTATGAAAACAAGCAAGAAGATAAGTGTGGAAGAGGTGAAAATAGTCATTACAGAGCTAAAGACAGGTAAAGCAACTGCACCAGATAAAATTAGCAATGAAATGATACAAACATGTGGAAAAAGTATGAACGAATCAATTATAAGAATGATGATGAAAATATGTGAAAGGAATACCAAATGAATGACACAAGGCATACATAAAAAATATATACGGTATAAGGGAAAATGTTGCAAGATATAGAGGATAGATGCTGAACTCACACCTGTTGAAAATTATGAAAATAATAGAAATGAACGAGACAGAAAAGATGGAGCACATGAGTGATTATCAGGGCGGGGCAAGAAAGAATAATATTGAAGAAGCACAGCAACGAAAGAAATAAGCAGTATTTTTTGATATATCAAAGTGCTTTAACAAAATGTTATTAAAGGAAGTATTGAACGAGTTATGGCTAAAGGGAATAAAAGGTAACAACTGTAAAATGATATATCAAATTCATAACAAAAATGACAAATTGTATAATGTCAAGAAGTGTTTGTACAGATGGTAAGACAAGGATCAGTGGTAGGGTCCAAGATAAGTTCAATAACTATGGATTCACAGAGCAGAATGATGATGGAAAAAGAAAATAACTGGAAGATAGTTCCGATAAGCCAATTAATATTTCAAGATATCATCAAAACAAATGAAAATTACAAAATACAGGATACTGTAAGCACAAAAGAAGTTTTTCTTAAATTACACAAATTACAACTGCAACAACGAAAAACAATAGAGATAATTGGTGAAGAAATTATAACAACACATACTCATTAGTACCTCGGATAATTTATACCAGAAAAAGGGACACAGAATAATAAACTGAAAAATATGGTAAATTTAACAAGGGTAGCAGCAAATGAATGGATTAATATTCAATATACAAAAAAACGGATAAAAAGTAGATTTTAAATTGGCCTAAAATTATTTAATGCCTACATAAAACCAATAATAATGTTTGGAGTGATAAGCGGGAAAACATTACGAGAACAAAAATATATAAATAGTGTTCAAACTCAGTACTAGACAAAATTTATCAAAGTCCCAAGGACAACACCAAAATGTGCTTTACTAAATGAAACAAAGTAAAAACATAACACAAAAATAACCAGAAAAAACCTAAATATCACACTGAACTCAAGAATGGGGAAGCAGCAGCTGTTATGTAAAGATGAGAAAACATTGTGAAGAATTGAAAGAGAGTACATGGGCAAAAGAAAAGACATTAAAGTACAGCATACCTAAAAACTTGGAAACATTAGAATAGCAACAGGGGTAATAAAAAACAATGACAAAACATTAAGAAATTTGTCACGACGTAAGAAGAGTAAGACAGAGGAATCAGTGGAACAAAAAACAGGCCTACACACATACCAAAAAACCAGAATGTGAAAGCCAAAAGATAACAACATTTCTGATGTAAACCCAAATGCTAGAAGGTCAAATTATTAAAGTATAAGCCTCTCACATGTGTCAAGAAGAGTGAAAATCAACATTTATTCATATGTGAAGCATATGAAGATATCATCAACCAATCCTACGCTGACCCATGAGATGCGACGAGAGAAATTAAAGGAAACGAATCAATAATACAAGTACTAAATAAAATGAATTAGAGGTGGTTGCAAATACGGGGGCCAGAATACTGAAATGAAGACAAATAATTATGAATATAAGGAGCAACATGGAAATGAACAAAACACTGGGGGAAAAAAAAAAAAGGGCAGATGGGAGTACATGCCAACAACAACTGGGGACAGGGTGACTTGAAGAGGATTTGTCAATGGCCCAACTAATCTCTATATTTTGTCTCTTTTATCAAGGAGAAGATACACTTGACATGTTGGTGATAATTGTCTCAATGCAACATGTCCAAATAACACTTACTAACTCAAATTTCCCCCTCATGTATATGTTGTCAATAAATAATAGAGAGATCATGAAACTTTGTTGTATTCAGCCAATCATCACCAACCTGTCAAATGCACCTTGGCCTTGATAAAAAAAAAAAAAAAATAGTATTGCTAATACCCATCAATAAGAGAGAGAGGGAGAGAAACATTATAAAATATGATATACTTCTCCTTCCAATTACGCACCACTTGCAGCTGTGGTACCCATCTGTCCTATCGATAAGACCCATCAACCAGAGGCAAACATCCACTCCTGAGAAGCCATCCTGTGAACAAAATACTCATGTAAAAATTGGAACAACAAAATAATTATAATCAATAATTCACAAGGCCTATACAATATAAGCTATCATCCCTTGCTTAGGTTAGGATATAGGACATAGGAAACCATAAAACCAATTATTTCCCCAATTCTTACCATTTATTCTGAACCAAACACCTGCTTTTTTATCTCTTTTTCCCTCTATTCTTTTCCCCTGTCGATGTTTGGTCTCCTGTCTCGTTAACGCCCATTTTTAATTTGTATTTTTTTTTTTTTTTCTGAAGGGCAACAATCACATGAGTTTCTGGCCCTTGGTTCTTCCTTCCTTGAACCAAAAAAAAAATCAATAAAAAGGGGCTTCGAAGAAAATTACTTTAGTTTGGTTTGGTTCAGGCTATCTTCATGTGGTGGGACTGATATACCCAGGCAGTGGAGTGGCCTGGCTTTCAGCTACAATTATCCCTCAACTATTTCCCTATTCCTCAAAAGCGGGGAGGTTGTCAAAAGATGCAAGTCTAGGATCATGTAAGCTTGGCTACCTTTGACTAACCTATATCTACACGTCACAAAATCACCACAATTAAAAAAAAAACAAAAAAATTCATCTTCAAAAATGTCATTACATTTCACTCTGGCTATAGGCCGGAAAAATAACCAAACAGATGCTTACCTCATCGGTGATCTATACCCATTATTTTGATGTCCAAATTATGTCACTATCCTCCATCTTGCTCCTGGGTATGTGAGGACGCTTTTGGAACGTTCTCTGACATCTTCTTATCCGCTGACCCACGATTTTGACTTGAAAAAACATACTTCACCTAATCAAAATGGCGCCGGCCCCCTCCGCCACGCAAACATCCGGGACCTTCTGAAAAAATTTTTTACGACATAAAACCAACGCCTGATTGATGGAAATAACAATAAACATAGTAGCAATAAAAATAATAATAATAAGAGCAATAATAGCTCCATCAAGAGCAAGAAAAGTGTCTGATAAAGCTAAGCCTCCAGTCCACGGGGTTGACATCAGGTAAACCAGGGGCCCCAAACAATTACCCTATATTAAGCTACATCTAAACCACATTGCCACATCATTCACTGCCACAACTGAACAAACCACACTAGGGAACATAATAAGGGCCTGCATTTCATCTTCACAAATATTATTCACATTAAACTTTCGCTCTAGGAATGGCCCTGAAAGGTGACCGAACAGTTGCTTACCTTGAGTGATCAATACCCATTATTTCGATGTCCACCTTATGTCACTGTCTTTCCTCTTGCTCCTGGGATTCTTTGAAGTCTTTTTTACCAGTTTTTGAACGTCTTGGTATCCGATGACAACACTTCTGACGAACAACAGCGTATCTCCAGCATCTCTCCCGCTATTACCGCTCCCAAGATGGCTGCCAGCCTCCCCCGGCCCCGACCAGAATATCCGGAACCTTCTGAATCTTTTTTATAGCAACACAAACCCACCGTCTGATTGATAATATTAACAATCAAAATATTAGAGAAAAACAAAACACATTCTGGAGGGGAAAAAAAAAAGTCAATTAGCAATTTACCTTCGAATTAACCTCGCATTTATCGACCAAAATCCATAGAAAACGTCTAATCTTGCCGTATGGACCATAGAAAACGAGTTACCAAAAACTATTCTAAATTTTGTTAATATGGTAAACACATACCTGAAATGTATAAGCATCTGTTTAACTGTCTGTGGCCTTAATACCGAGTGGGGTGACCAGAAACTAATCTCCTCTATGTCAACCTCTTCCTCGTTATCTGGCTGCCCTATCCCCAACTCGTATACCTCCATCTAATCCTCGGTCTTCCCCCTCCTTCTACACCATCATCCTCATATACTCCATCAAATCTTCCATCTATTTCTTCTCTATCTCTCCATCTCACTCATCCATTCATCTCTTGCCCCTCTCTCCGTCTCCATCAACCCTCCGTCCCTTCGCTCCCCATCTCCCTCAATCTCTTCTCTCCCTCTCCATCTCTGTCCTCCCTTCATCTCCATCTCTCCCCTTCCTTAATCTCATCTCTCCCTCCACCCCCCTCTCTCTCATCCCTCTACCCATTTTTTCTCGGTCTCTCCATGATTATTCTCCCTCTCAACCCTCTATCAGTTCTTTCTCCCACTCACACTTTCTTCTCCCTCACTATCTCTCATTCCTTCTCCCCCTCATCTCATCTATCCTACTCCTACGTAAAAAGTCAATAAAATAGGTCTAGGAACCAAGGAGATTAATTTCTACCTTATTGCAAAAGGTTCACTGAATTTCACGCAGCCACACCCACAATCCCTTTGGTCTGGACCAGTTCCATCAGATGAAAAAACTGCTATAATGAACTACTGAAATGCGGAAATTTGATTCCAATTTATTGGTAGTAGTAGTGGTGTTTTTCAAGGAAGTTAAACATTTTAATAGCAATACAAATGAATGGTAAAAAAAATTACATGGGGACTGCACTTCCAATTCTTTTATTCAAATAGGTTACTTACGATATATTACGTCTTTCACAGATGGATTACGAGAAATTAGAGATAGGTTAAGGTTGAAATTTGGGTCAGATACGATCTGGAGGCCTTCCAACATTCACTGGCAATTCTAAGTGGTTAAAATAAAGGGAGATCTGGGCCCATAGGTTAGGATACGTTGGCAGGACCATCAGTAAATAAGCTGCCTCAAGTGTCTCTATGTGCCATAGGTATGGAGTGCAATGCTGTATCTAGCAAGACTTGTGCTTTAGGTCGATGTTTGTAGGCTCAAACTTACACTTACACATATTAACATTAAATGGATGAGTAGTGCATCCTTGAAAAAGTGCCACAGGGAGCTAAATTTCACATTGTACAAGATCATATGGAGGTATGATGAGGAGGGCTACACACATGGTTTGGCCATGAAAGGATGACGAATGGGGGTGGGAAATAACTGTACATGTCAGCTAGTGTTGCAAGAGCCTCATCAAAAGACATGGGACAAGACCATAGCGTGACATCGGGGTTAATGGACAATATAGAGGCGGCCAGACACTGAGCAGCAATGGAGAACTGCCACCAGGTGACCAAGGCCGACCTATGAAAAACTATTCTATAAAAATTCTGTAATCTAAATTCAACAAATGATTATCAATACAAACAGTCGTGTGTTGCATATTGCACCACAGTTACTTTGTTTTAACAGTGATAAAGTTTTAGAATTAGTTCTGAAAAACGATCATAAAACTAATTAAAAATATACATGTCCTAAAAATGGCATTGTTAGGATTTGTTTAAATTAAACATAAGCTCTTGAAAAATGTTGTTCATTTATTGATACATCAGTTTTGTAATAAATTACATGAAACTAAATTTATCACTGTTCTGGCCGACATTCGATATCAGGCCCTTGCGCTTGAATCACAGGCACGTTACCACTGACCCAAAGGGAGGTTCCCCTCTTTGCCTCTGGCCAACACAGGCTTTTATACACCCCATTACAATTTCAACTATGGCAAAAAAAAAAAAAAAAAAAAAAAAAAAATCTTTGAATCTTATTTCACAGTCCAGTCGCAGATGATGGTACTATGGTTCTACACTTTTTTACAGCACTTCCAATACGTTTTCCACAAGTGAACATTCAAGATGGATAAATGGCACATTTAGACCAAGTTAACATTACAAAAGTATAGTGTGATCTCAATGGCATAATCTACCGTTACAATTTACCTTTCATGATTATTTTGGCCCTGATTTTAAGTGAAAAACAATAGGACCTCCTTCAACATGGGCCTGTGTTGTTAAAAATATATTGCAATTTATTTTCCAACTATTTATTGGCCCCAAACGCCAATGAATGTGGTCAACACCATATATATTACATTAAACATCACAAGCTTAAATATCATGCCACTACTGTATATATTACATTAAACATCACAAGCTTAAATATCATGCCAATACTGTATATATAATGCTAATCACATCACATACTATACTTACATCATCAAATACTTATCTACCACATACTTATCGACCACAGTCTATCACATACATCTATCATCTATTACATACTTCTATCACATCTATGACATACTTTAAGATATCTATCACATACTTTATCACATATCTATCATATCTCGCTTATCTATCACTTACATATGTCTATCACATCTATCACACACTTATCACACCTTATCACATACATATCTATCACATCTAAAACATCAATCACATTATCACATACTAATCTGACTTGGCTCATATCACTGACTGAGTTAAGAATAATCTTGTTTTTAATGCATCAAAGACTCAGTTTTTAAACCTATCAACCAAACAAAATCATTTACAGGAGTATCCACTAATGTTTAACAACATTCACCTCAATCCTGCATTACTCAAACAACTAAAGTGTGAGGAGGCTCCCCACATACAGTTCTTCTCAATAGACTGGAGCCAAAGGATTTCATCTCATTCACTCTCCTCCTCTTACTGACTCCCTTCAACCTCTGTCTCTCTGTTGCATCTTCACCTCTTTTCTATCACTACTTCGATCATCACCGCTCCTCTTAACTGTCTGTTTGCATCCCTCCAACTCTACAACAGGCACATAGCACCCGTCTGCCAACAAACTCCATCCCTTTTATGTCCAACTCTCTAATGCATGAGTTAGCCGTTAATCCCAGTCCTTCTTGTATGCAACAAGTCAACTCTGGACCTGTCTCCCTCTATCTGCTTCCAATAATCTCCAGTCTTTCAAATGCAATGTGTCCAGGCATCTTGAAATGAATGGATCTTGAATTTGGCTCTATCTTGTTCTTTCCCTTGGAAGGTTTCCAGGCTCCTGGTCTTAGGTTCCTACTTCCTTGCCTAAAAAAAAAAAAACATACTTGTCTACCACATATCTCATACATATCTACCACATACTTATATCATGCTCATCTATCATGCTTACATATTCCATGCAATTATATCACATATTTTATTACATCTCAATATTCAATTGTTCCATTTCTCATCCTGCAGTCCACTGGGGTCACCTCTGAGAACAAATCCACCTTGCTGGTTGATCTCCTAGGCTGCCAACCATTTTACCTGCTAAGAAAAGGGATGTTAGGCAAGTTCCAGGGCGAGGTTGGAGCACAAAGTTGGAGGGCGAGGATGGAGGATGAGGTGGGAGGGTGAGGTTACAGGGTGAGGTTCAGCAGCAGGTCCAAGGAAAACGTGGGAGGGGAAACCAATTTTTATCTCTGGGGGGAATTTTTTAGTGTGTGTGTGTGTGGGGAGGGGGGGCAAGAAGGCAGACAGGCATGGGTGGGAGGGCAGAGAAGCATGGGTCATGGGTCGTGGGTAGGCAGGAGGGGAGACGGGCATGGGTTGTGGGCAGGAGGGCAGACAGGCATGGGTCGTAGGTGGGCAGGAGGGCAGATGGGCATGGGTTGTGGGCAGGAGGGCCGACGGGCATGGATTGTGGGCAGGAGGGCCGACGGGCATGGATTGTGGGCAGGAGGGCCAACGGGCATGGGTTGTGGGCAGGAGGGCAGACGGGCATGGGTCGTGGGCGGGAGGGCAGACGGGCATGGGTCGTGGGCGGGAGGGCAGACGGGCATGGGTTGTGGGCAGGAGGGCCAACGGGCATGGGTCATAGGTGGGCAGGAGGGCAGATGGGCATGGGTCATGGGCAGGAGGGCAGACGGGCATGGGTCGTGGGTGGGAGGGCAGACAGGCATGGGTCGTAGTTGGGAAGCCTGGCGGGCATGGGTCGTGGCTGGGAAGGCTGGCGGGCATGGGTTGTCGGTGGGCAGGTCTACAGATAGGGCAGGGCACGGCAGGTAAAATGGGGTACAATATATTTATTCCAGTGCCACAATGCATCAAAATTCACTTAACATACAACCAACACAACCAGGACACACAACCAAGACTGGACAAACCAGCAACCAAGTTATTCTAATATAGCCTAGCAATCCTCTTTCTCTACCTCATTCCCAATACACCCTCCCTTCCTCCTAACTCACCCACCCAGCCTAACAATTCTAATTTCCTAAATCTGTTAGACATAACACCGACAAGAATGAAGCCCATACTTATCTTGCCTTTCCGGTCATCATTATTGGTCTCCATGCTCCAATACTCCACCTGTTAAAGAAAGCATTCTAAGCATTTCATTATCAAGTCCAAAAAAATTTAGGACGTTTATTTGGAAAGCCATCAATTTTTCAAAGCCACTAAGAGAAAAGGGTCAATTGGGGGAGGACAGCAAAATGGCAGGGGACAGGACAAGCCTTTCAATAATAAAAGGATAAAAATTTTGGCATAATTTCTTTTATATATGGAAAAACCCAAATTTTCCAAAGCTACTACGAGATGGGGGAAAGTGACTTAGGGGAAGGACAGCAAGATGGCAGTGTAAAGGATGGGTATTTCATGAATAAAGGTAAAAAAAAAATAGTACAAATTTTTCTTTGGAAAACCACCATTGCTTCAAATACACTAAGAGGGGTGTTAGAGCTGGAGAGTGGACAACGAGATGACAAGGGACTGAGTGAACATAGCATCAGTTTCTTTAAATTGGCAACATTTTCTTATATCTGGAAGTCTGCCAGTTTTTCACAAGCACAGAGATGGAGATAAGACCTGGGAGGATTGTGAAATGGCCGAGGACAGGGCAATATGGAGGTGATTTGTCTGTGGCCACCACCAAAGGCATTTAGGCATCTGCCTATAGACTATGCAATTTCAATCTTAAAGCACTAACATTCTGAAGCAACTACGGTATTTCAATTTCAAAAAGCACCATATTAATTTGTGAACTATGATTTCAGATATACAGTAATGTGCTACACTATTTCAATTTTAAAGCTCTCCCTCCATGATAAGGAATCTTTGTATGTGTCATGTGTTGGGAGTGTGATGCTGTATGGTATTAAGACCTGGCCAGTATTGGAAGAGGATATTCAGAGACTCAAATGTACAGCAATGATTATTAGATGGATGTATAGTCTGTCCTTGAATGTGATGCCTGGAAGAGACTATGTTTAAGACTGCAGTTGGCATGAAGGATGGGACTGGAGTGTATTGGTGCTGCAGTGCAGAGGGGCAGACTGAGTAGGAGTAAATGGAGGATGACAGCTGGGTGCAGACTGGGAGCAGTGTGAACATCAGGGGTCGATTGCCCCAGGCAGTTTAAAGAACACCTTGAGTGAGGTCAGGGTGATCTCAGGGATAAAGGATTGAACAGGGATGTTGTCAGAGACTGAGCAGTGTGGAAAGACACCATAAAGTGACCCAAAAGAAGCATGGTGAAGTCTATATGCACGATATGATAATATTCTGGTACTGTTAACTTGAAACGGTGTACAATTTAAATATTTTTAACGCACTGTACTATCAGTTTCAGGGACTACTATTTCAATAAGTATTGTGAATGTCTTGGTATTAAGTCAGGTCTCAACTGGTACTCTAGAGGGATGCCTTCACATGGTGGCATCAATACAACTAGCTGGTGCAGCTGCCTGAACATAGTGTTCAAACATCCCTCACTTCCCTATTTCAGTCCACATCCAGGTAAATCATTACTTCTATTACAGCTAAAGCCACAACAGCACAAACTAATACATTTCCACTGTTACCTATGGCAGCTAATCTGATGCTTTCCCTTAATTTTACATTATGGAAATAATTTTTTCCCCCATAACATCCAATGAAAACTTCCTGTAGTATGGGTTAATATAATGTTTTCAAAATACAACTTGAATGATGGATGGATGGAGGATTATCTAAATTTATACTGTAGCCTGATAACAGATAAAAATTTTAACAGCTTAATACTGTCTTCAGTGTGTTAAAAAAAAGGCCTGGGACAAGGTCAGTGTCTGACCTCAGGGATACAGGACTGAATAGGGAGACTGCCAGAGATCAAGCATCATCAAGACCTGCCATTAGGTGACCATGGCAGATGCATAATTGAATGTTGGATCTCAGGAATATGGGACTGAAGTAGGAGGCTCCCAGAAATCAAGCAGCATGGAGGCCAGCCATTAGGTAACCAAAGCCAACACATACATGTTGGAGCCTATATAAACTATACGATAATATCACATAAGTGATCATTCATTAACCTACTTAACTATGATGGATTCTCACCTTCAAAGGGGGACAGCACAGCACACGAAGGTCCTGGTGTAGAATATCTAGTACCTTCCCTGTGGCCATTTAAATTTCTTCATCGTCGAGCAGCCAAGTCTTATTAAAAGAAAATAATTCGTTGAGATAAAATAAAACGAGAGTTCAAGACAAATGTGGCTAAGGAGTTTTAAGACATTTTAAGATTTCATTTCCATTATATTTTACAGGTAAATCAGTCACTTAAATCACTTGTGTGTATTCTGTCAGAGATGAAGAGCCATATATATATACATGAAGTACAATGAATCAAGAACTATAGCACCAACAACCATACCACCCTAACAAATATTCCACGAGCCTTCACGTACAGTAGGCCGTCCGCATTCACGGAATTCACTTTCGCGGGCTTTGATGATTCGCGAAATGCCCCTCTCACGAGCCAGGACTGAATTTAATGGGTATGATTGCAAGCTCGGCTATATATGTAGCTGATGACTTTCCCACACTTGAGTGTGGGCAAGTCATCAACTATTCACGACATTTTATGCTGCTTTCAGGACCCAGACATGGTTCATTAGGTATAGTGTGTGCACACTTGGTTACAGGGGGTTATTTGCAGCTGTAAAGGCATTTACAGGAGGGTGCACCAAACAGTGGGAATTTTGCATTTGTGGGGGTCTGTGTCCCGTAACCCCCGCGAATGTGGAGGGCCTATTGGATACGACACAAACCTGTACAAAATACACCATAATAACCTTTTAACCGATCACCTTATATCTCCATCCTTGACTATGTGTGAGAGCCATCATAAGTTAAGATCACTTTAGCCTCTTCTTGTTCAGTTTTCAAGTCCATTCAAAATGCACACACTAAAAAGAAAAAAAAAATGCATCAGACTGTGAAGTTGAAGATGGATGTAAGGGTATCATTGTATCCCTGGATTTCAAACTGTTTCAAAATATCACCAACCATGCTTCAAGATGGATGTAACGCTATAACTCACTGGATTTCAAAGTTTTAAAAATATCAATCATGTCTTGCAGTAGCTCGATCGGTAGAGAGTTGGCTTGCAGTCCCGAGGGACCCAGGTTTGAATCCTCGCTGGGGCAGGGAACAGTTTAAGGATTTGAATTTCATTAAATCAGGCTTTACTGATCTACCAGAAGACCCGCCGACATGTCGTAAAAATAACCCCGCTAATACCAATACACCAGTCCTGTATGAGACAGCCCTAGCATGTATTCAATATGGACGGTGGGTGTTAGCGCCGAAGTGGTGACATGTCGAGGTGTACGGTATGTAGGAGGACGGCTGGGCCTTGATAACAGGCTGTTAAAGCCTATGCCCAGAGTCGGAAAAAAAAACAAACAAACAAACAAAAAAACACGCTTCAAACTGCAAATATGTTCAAAATATCACCACTTCTTCCTATCAACACCTTCAAAAGGCAAAACCATGTTCAAAATATAACCAATCACGCTCCTAAATGCAAAAAAAAAAACAAGTTTCAAAATATCACTTCTTCCAATCACCATATGTTAAAGAATAAACAACTTTACATTACGTTTTTGCTGATAAACTAAGACAATATTGGTCAGAGTACATGGCAGCCCTTAAGTCCAAGATTGCTGACATTTTTTTTTCACAGCTAAGTCTATCGTAAGTGAATATCCTGGGAAAGAAGAATACTATAAAAAAAAAAAAAAAGGGATAATATATCGACCACCTAGTTTCAGATATCTCAGTATAGTCACTTATATCACTTTACTGTATATACTAAACATGAATGCCTACTCACTTGAGATACACTTGCACTGAAACACTTAACACCCACACTTATCAAAGCAGACAGCAGCCCTCTGAGATAAACATCTCATTAAGCATATCAGTCCATCTTAAGGGCACCAGCTACAAAAAAAAAAAAATCAACAATATATACAGGAATTTATGGCATTGGAATAAGGATATATCAGCCATTTGACCAAGGTTATGTCAAGTGAAATATGAGAAATACAGGTATATGAGTACTGTATGGATATTTCAGTGTCATTTGTGAAAGCTTCTCATTTTTTCAATCTATTAAACAAAAATGCCCTCAAATTCAAGGGGTTTAACAGTACATACCTTTCTACTGATAAACTCACGCTACCAGCCTTGGCAGATCAGTGGATGGTCGAGTAGCCATCATATGTCAGGGACGAGCCAAACATCAATGCCCATACTCCAGTTGGGGAGGGAATCAGCAGCAGCCAAAATCATCTGAAAATGAACAAGTCCTGAGTTTATAGAGGATCCTATACTCTTTTCATCTTAAATCGGCAACATTTTCCTTCACTGACAATTTCCCATAACTCAGAAAATACAGGCACGCACCTTATCGAGAGAAATGAAGCCAGTGAATGTACAATGAGATTGGATGGGGAGGATATGGAGAATGTGAGTGCATTTAAGTACTTGGGTAGTGTGATGAGTAAGCATGGAAGTATGGAGGGTGAACTCCTTGAAAGGGTGCAGCTGGGAAGGAAGGTTGCTGGTTCCTTGAAAGCAGTGATAAGAAACAGGGAAGTGAGCATGGAAGTGAAAAAGTTGTTACATGACAGTATTGTGATAACTCTAACATATGGAAGTGTAGCTTGGACCCTGTTCGAAGGACAGAAGTCAAGAGTGAGAGCAGTGGAAATGAGTTATTTGAGAGGAGCATGTCAAGTCACATGGAGAGACACACTAACAAATGAGGAA
>JAGKTI010007814.1:0-14076 GCA_018397915.1 Birgus latro | reverse complement strand
GGCGCAGCCGGCTACCCAGCCGGTTGGAGTGCCCATGGATGACGAGGCTATGCTGGAGGTCGGACCTACCCAAGGCAAGCGTGGACGACAGCCACCCCAGGAAGAGGAGGAGGATGGTGGACAGGACGACACATCCCACTCAGGGAAGTATTTTAAGCCCACACTATCTACTGACATCACAGGTGAGCGCTTAATCACTTTCCTGGTCAGCACTTTAGATGGCAGTGCAGCTTTTACCAACCCCAGAGCTCTGTCTAAGGCCATCAATGCTTGCTCTTGGAGCAACTATAGTGTGGAGGGTGAGCTTCGGGTATTGGGACGAGGGGCAGCCTTTCGCTTCTGCATAGCAGAGGCGAATTTAATAAGCTACCTGCCCCTCCTGAGTCCCTAACTTCCCTCGGAGAATGGAAGGTCAAGTGCTGGAGGGCCACCTCCCCCACAGATAGTGCTTATTCATTTGGGTAAATCAGCCCGATGTCACTTGACCTATCCACCGAAGACATCCTTTCACAGCTTCGTTGTCTGGGGTCAGGGGGCCACCTTGTAGAAGTTTCACGCCTCACTTCCCGATCTGGACAGGACGGCACACAGGTTCCGTCTCAAGTTATTCGCCTCAAGTTCGAGGGTCCCATGCCAGAGAAAGTCATACTGGGATATTCTTGCTATATGGTGGGTACTTACACCTTTCCACTGCTACGATGCTTCACTTGCCACCAGTTTGGACACGGATCCCTTTCCTGTCGGAACAAGGTCCGATGTGCATGATGCAGCCGCTTTCACCCCTATCGCTCTAGCACTGGGAAGCCTTGTAAAGAGGACCCTTACTGTTTTTTTCTGTGGCGACGCTCACACCGTCACATCAAGATCATGCCCAGTTTATCAGAAAGCTCTTACCATCCATGTAGAAGCCCGAAACAACCCATCTTCTCTCCAGTCTGTGAACACCAAGCTGCGCTTCCTCAACCCGGCACTGCATACTGCCACACCCCCTTGCCTCGCTCAGTCAGCACGATCTGTCTCCTCTCACGCATCCAGCTGACCTGTGCAGCAGGGCCTCAGTTTTGCTGCAGTCACCTCCAACCGTTTCTCTGCTCTACAGGATCTGCAACCATCAGAGGCGGACGTCATCAACAGGGAATCTGATACAGGCACACACATTTCCCCACCCCCTGAGATAGTGACATCTGCCCAGAGACTGACATATTCAGCGGTCGTCCACTCGCCCCCGAGGTTGAGGCGCCCTCGCGTGTCTGAACGTCCTCGCTCCCCCCCACGTCTCCCAGAGGACAGGACCTCAATGGAAGAGATCTTGCTGGCTCCAATCCCCTCTCAAGGTCAGCACCAGGAACGGGCTCCTCATCGTGCTCAAGCAATCCGCACCCTGCCAGACAGACCCCAGCGACCCCCTTCACTGCTGCCTTCCCTTGGTACCCAGCCACGACCTCTCCCTGCTGTGGATCTTGCTGCCCTTCTCCGGATTGTCATCGATGCCATATCAGCCTACCTTCAGGGCATGACACCCAAGGACATTTGTGAGCAAATCATGACCAGGTTACTCTCCCTTGCATTATCTTCATAGACTCCACCCCAAAGCATTTTTCCATGGTGGTATGGACCGCTCGTTCTATATTGAATAAAACCCATGAATTTAAGATGCTTATGAACGAACTTCTTCCGTCGATTATTGGGGTAAGTGAAACATGGTTACAACCACATCTTCGTTTTAATCTTAGAGGATATACAGTCGTTAGACAGGATAGGCCAGCACAGCAGGGGGGTGGGTTGGCCTTACTGGTCAGGGATGGTATTCATCACAGGCCTTTCCCACTCACTGCTTATACCAATGGGGCTCTGGAGACCTTAGGTGCACAGATAGAGTTGCAGAGACGTCGAGTTTCCTTATTACTTTTATACAACCCCTGTCGAAATATCACCATTGCTGAATTTACACATTACCTCGACCAGCTCCCTTCACCGGCATTGGTCTTTGATGACTTTAATGCCCGTCACTCCTTGTGGGAACCCGGTCTCCCTAGCAGCTCTGTAAGCGCCACCGGTTCTTCCCTGTTTTCGTATCTATTACAAACAGACAGATACGTCCTTCTATCCCGAGTGGGCCTCAAAACTCGTTATGATCCACACACAGGAGCAGGCTCAGTTTTAGACCTATGTATAGGGGATACCTACTTTCATGGGGTGGAATGTACTGAGGGACCCTTTATGGGTAGCGATCATCTCCCGCTAATAATCCGCATCCCTGATAGATCCGTCTCCGACTTGGCTCCCGTGAGCCCGCGTTGGCATCTGTCCAATGGTGGATGGACAAAATTTTCGAAGGTTTTGATGGACTCCCCGCCAGTGATTCACCTCCCCGTAAATCTAGCTGCGGGGGCTTTTTCAGATTGGTTGATGGCGGAAGGCAAGGAAGCATTTTCACTGATCACCTCCCGTCGGGCGCCGCGGTGTGGGGTCCTTTGGTGGACCGAGGAGTCTCACAGGGTGGTGTTAGCAAAGCACCAGGCTTAGCGCGGTGGGAGGTTTGCTTATCTGAGGCCAACAGAGCTCAGTATCGACGGGCAAATGCGGAATGCACCCGTACAGTCATGGCTGCAAAAAGGAAGGCCTGGGCGACTTTTGCGGCATCTCTGTCATTCTCCACTTCCTCCACTCGCGCCTGGCGTTTTTTGCGGGCCATGAAGGGTAAATTAACCACTTACACATATCCCCTAACCCAAGATGGAGTGGATCTGCTCACTACCGCAGATGCAGCTAATGCATTTGCCCGCCATTACAGCATGTCCCTTGGTACCCCAGCTCCCCTCCCTGACTTGCCCCGGGTCATGTGCATGGTTGAGGTGGCAGAAGCGAAGCCCCCCCCCCCCCGACGGACTTGTCCCCTATCACTCTTCATAATCGCCATGCGTGCTCTGCCTCCCCGCAAAGCTGCTGGGCCGGATACTATTCCATATGAATTCCTGACCCATTTACCTCCTGTGGCACATGATCTCCTCTTGCAGTTGATCAACGATAGCTGGCAGTTGGGCGTCTTTCCCACGACATGGAAGCATGCCTCCATTCTTCCCTTTCCAAAGCCGGGGAAAGACCCCACCCTGCTTAGTAGCTACAGGCCTATAGCCCTTCTTCCGTGTCTTGGGAAACTCATGGAGCGAGTGGTAAGTAACCAGTTACATTGGTGGGCAGAGAGTAAGGGTCTTCTCATGGAGGAGCAGTGTGGTTTCCGGCCAGGACGAGGCACTCTAGATGTTCTTCATCAACTTGAACATTCCATCCAAGTCACATACAGAAATAAGGAAATCATGTTGTCC
Organism: Birgus latro; assembly: GCA_018397915.1. Lineage (NCBI taxonomy): Eukaryota > Metazoa > Arthropoda > Malacostraca > Decapoda > Coenobitidae > Birgus > Birgus latro. Next base: position 10,750 of record JAGKTI010007814.1, on the reverse strand, counting down.
CTTTTTATAGACCTGGCAGGGGCCTTCAACTCTGCTTCCCATGAGGGGATCCTCTATAATTTATCAAGAGTGGGGATAGTTGGCACGCCTCTGACTTGGATTCGTAGTTTCCTGTCTGGTAGAACTTTCTCAGTTTCTCTTGGGGGGTTAACCTCTTCTTCCTTCCCAGTTCGTAGGGGGGTACCTCAGAGGTCGGTCTTGAGTCCCTTCCTCTTTAACATGATGTTGTCTACACTACCCCATCCTCCAGGCACTTCTCTTCTAGTATATGCAGATGACCTAACCCTCCTTAGCTCAGCACCCACTCTGCAGGAGGCACAGGATAGTCTCCAGTCGGGGATTAATACCCTTCTAACTTGGTTTGCAGACTGGGGATTCAGGGTTAATGAAGACAAATGTGTTCTAATGTTTTATACCCTTAAACACGCATTACCCTCTCTGCCCACTATTTATGTTCATGATACCTCTGTACCTCTTCGGCGTCGCCACACTTTCCTGGGACTCCGACTTGATGGCCCAATTCTGACTTGGAAGGCACATACTGATTATTTACGAGTTTCCTGTATGAAACGCCTTTCCCTCATGAAATGCTTAACAGGCTTCCGATGGGATGCCTCCCGGGAAGTCCTATTGAAGTTTTACCAAGTGTATATCCGAAGCAAACTGGATTATGGCTGTACCATATATGGATCTGCCTCCCCCTCCCTTTTAAGTAAGCTTGATGTAATTCAAAATTCTGCCCTCCAGACAGCACTTGGAACATTCTGCTCCTCTCCGGCTGCTGCTATGCATGCAGAGGCAAATGTGTTACCTCTGGAGCGATGGCGAGTGTTCCAAGATTGCTTATTCCTAAATAGAAGTCTCTCTTTTTCCCCTTCCCATCCCTTGGTTATACTTTATGCCCATTCCAGAATCTCCTATGATAATCCATCCTGGCCTCTACGTTCACGTGTTCCATTCCTTGTCCGAGCTTTGCAATCCTATAGCCGATTGTCCCTGCCTTTACCTCACCCTATCCCTATATCCACTGTCTCCCCAGTCCCCCCTTGGTTCCCACTACCCTCCTTTTTTCATTTACACCTCCACGCCCCATTTACTAAGTCCATTGACTCTCCCAATGCCTTACCCCTCTTTGGTGAATTACTGTCCCTCCGTTACACTAACTCTTTCCAGATTTTTACAGATGGCTCTCATGTCCCCTCCCCTCCTTCCACAACGGTGGCAATATTTGTCCCTTCTCTCTCCCTGTGTAGAATTTGGAAACTAGACGGGCTTCACCCTATCCTTGCCGCTGAGCTTTTTGCCATCCTGGGTGCCTTGGTGTCTGTCAGAGATTCACTCCACCCCCAGACAGTCGTCATTTTTTCTGAGTCACAGTCTTCCCTAGCCCTATTGTGCTCCTGGCGCCCGTCCTCTCATCGCAAACTTGTCTTCAACTGTCACTCTGTTCTTCTTTTTCTCCATGCTCGAGGCATTACAATACATTTTCAGTGGGTCCCTTCTCACACTGGCATCCATGGAAACACCGTAGTCGATGCTGCGGCCACACTGGCACATGACACGACAGACATTGAACCCTATCCTCTTGACTTTTCCTCCTTTTCTAAACACGTCTTTCACACCATCTTCAACATATGGAATGCTGCCATCCCTGATTTGCTACACAACACATGTCTTTCTGCATATCGCACATCATCTGCCCCGCAACCCTGGGCTCGCTCTTCCAGCCGTGACCTGGACACCGCACTGGTCAGACTACGGCTTGGCCATACAGCCCTCAACACACACCTGCACAGGACAGGATAGGCCTCTCCCCTACTCCCTTGTGCCCATGGTGTGGCAATGCAGATGAGACCATCCTCCACTTCATCTTTTGGTGCCCAAGGTTCTTCTCTGCTAGAACCTTCCTCCGTTCAGTCTTGATCGCCTGTGGTGTCCACAACTTCACGCTTCCTATCCTACTAGCTGGTGTTGGCCTATCGGAGGACCAAAAGGCCAAGGTGTTACGCCTCATGAAACAGTTTCTCCGTGTTACAGGTCAGATTCATCGCCTGTAATCCCCACTGGTGAGATGAGCCTCCTCTGCTTTCTTCAAGAAACCATCCGATTAACAGGGGTCATCAGTGCATAATCATCCCTGCTAGGCCCAACTTCCCAGGGTGCCATTTCCGCCAGGGGAGGGTGTATAAGCTTCATCGCTTCACTACCCTTTAACCTAAGAAGAAGAAGAAGAATCTCATGCATAGACTGTGTGAAAGATGATTTCCATAATGATTTTCATGTCTAACCTGTTTTCAGCATGCTGTAAAGTGGTAAAAAATTCCCATAAATGTAAATCATAATTTCCTGCTTTCAATTTATTTTTTCATGCATGGTTACCACTAGTACTGAAGTGCACCAGCTGTGAAAAAGGTGAATGCCATTGATTTGTGTGAAAGATGATTTCCATAATGATTTTCATATCTAACTTGTTTTCAGCATGCTGTACAGTGGTAAAAAAATTCCAATAAATGTTAATCATAATTTCCTGCTTTCAATTTAATTTTTTCATGCATGGTTTTGAAGTGCACCAGCTATGAAAGAGGTGAATGCCACTGATTTGTGTGAAAGATGATTTCCATAATGATTTTCATGTCTAACCTGTTTTCAGCATGCTGTAAAGTGGTAAAAAATTCCCATTAATGTAAATCATAATTTCCTGCTTTTAATTTTATTTTTTCATGCATGGTTACCACTAGTATTGAAGTGCACCAGCTGTGAAAAAGGTGAATGCCATTGATTTTCATGTTCGGTACCTAAACTAAGCTGCCAACTCAGTGAACAGCTGTGCCTAACTTATCTCAAATTCATCCTTTTTGGGTTAAATTTAAATGAATTCATGCTTTGTGTTCATTATTTTAGTGCACTAGCTGTGAAAAAGGTGAATGCCAGTGAATTTCATGTCTGGTCCTTACTTTCAGCATGCTGTATTCAGGTGAACACTTTTGCCATACCTAACTGTTATTGACCATTTTTCTGGTAACAATTTACATCATTTACTGTATTTGATGCTTTGTATCCAATAATTTTGTGCATAAAATGTGAGAAAAGATGATTTTCATAGTGGCTGCCACATCCGATACTAACTTACACTAAGCTGTCAACTCAGTGAACACCTATGCCTTACTTAACTCAGATTCATCATTTTGGGGTTAAAATAAAATGAATTCATGCTTTGTGTTCATGATTTTAGTGCACAAAAAGTGAGAAAGGGTGATTTTCATAGTGATTTCCATGTCCGATACTTACTTACACTATGGTGGAAAGTTGTGAGCACCTATGCCTTACTCACCTCTAAATCATCATTTTTTGGCTAAAATTCAATTAATTCATGCTTTGTGTCCATTATTTATGTGAAAGGGGACTTAAATAAGTGCTATGCATGTCAAGTAGGGAGGTATGAAGGTGGTTTTCTGATTTAGGTTAGGTTAGGTTAGGGTCAGGAATGACCGGTGCTGGAACTTCAGGGCCACTATCCGGACAAGACCACTGTCCAGACATGCCTTTGGCTCTATTACATCGGATAGTGGAGGGATTACTTTTGTAAAAAAATTTGTTCTTCTCTTCATCTGATCTTCCCTCATTCTTAGTTTTTGCCTCCTCCCTCTTCTCTTAAGTAAACCCAGTTCCTCTTGAGTTCGGCAGCTTTTTATCCATACATTTTTGAAATCCTCTTTTCCCATAAGTTTGTTTGCATTTTTTCCAGTATTTCCTTCACAGTGTTTACACTCTGGAAGGTTACTTTCACAGTCCTTGATTTATTTCTCTCGTATTTCCCTAGCCTTTTGTGTTCCTCTATGTCTTTACTACAGATTTCCTCTGATACTTCCTTCAATATGTTCATTGCATTTGCCATCTCCTTTTTGTCTCTCGAAATCATACTTTTTATTTCCTCCTCCTCAATACCAGTGATTACTATAGATCTGTTGATGTCTGCTCCAGTGATTACTATAGATCTGTTGATGTCTGCTCCAGTGATTACTATAGATCTGTTGATGTCTGCTGAATCTTTGACCAGTTTTGGATTGTTTTGGATTATTTTCTTTACTTCCTTTTTAATTTTCTTTTCTTCAACTTTTGCTTCTAAGTCTTTCTTTACTTTCACCATTTCAGCATACGTGGTTTCCACATCATTTTTGTAGCTCTGCATCGCTTCATTCACCTGGGTTTTCTTCTGCTCAATATCACTGCTATGATCTATCAGAGTGCTAGCCTGCCTAACTGTCTCTGTATCATTTCTGAACTCTTCCACAATACCCTCAAGGCTGACAACTGTGCTTGCCATTTCACTAACCTTCCTTGTGAGTGTACCAACCTCATCTATTGTTGTGTCTTTCCTGTCAACCTCCTTTACTAATTTTTCATTTTCCTCCTTCTGTATGTGCAACTGCTTTTTAATTTCATCCATTCCACTCTGAAATGCCTTCTCTAATCTGTGCACTCGTTCCACCAACTTATTGTACGTTTCCATTTCCACCAGTTCTGGGCAGAAATCATCATCCAGCTTTCTACCTTTATCACTTTTTTTTAACTCCTTCCATATTCACTTTACTAAACATGGTGCTCATCTTGTGGTACTGTGAGAAGAATATACTCATGGTCTGCATTCCTGTACGCCGTAGCCAAAACACTAAACAGCTGATTCCGTTGTTCGGCGCATCTGCACTATTTGTTGTATTCTGTTTTTGGAACAACACTTTTTACTTGAACTTTCTCTTTTATATTAGAACAATATTTAGTTGGACCTAGTAAAGAGCTTGACTCATATAAAGATACTTTTTAGGTATGGGCCATTTGGAGCCGATTTGGCTTGGTAGAGCGGAGCGGCACATCTCGTCTCTCCCCTGCCTCCTGTGTGTGTGTGTGGGTGTTCAGAGTTTACTGCCACTGTGAGCAAGTGTTATGAGAATGGGTATGAAATAATTTTTTTTTTTTCTACTGCATATAATCTTGATGTGAATCTTTGCAAGACAGTATACACGAATTTACGTAGTGATTTGATATAGGAGAACTATTTTTTTACGTGGAGTACGTGAACTTCAGTTGGTTTTTGCTAGTAAATGCCGTGACAAAAGGTGTGAAATAGCTATATTTTGGTATTCATTATACTCTGGCTGTGAGTCTTTGCAGGCTAATAGATTTTTATATGTATTCTTGATTTTTCTTTTTTTTTAAATAACAACTAAACCTAAGTCAGCATTTGTGAGTTGGTGCTATGGAAAGTCAAGAAATCATTACTATTTTGTGTTCATTATACTCAGGCTGTGAGCCTTTACAGGATATATATTGGCTATGAGTCTGTGGGATAATGTTTATACTGGCTGTGAATCTTTGCAAAATACAGTAATACACCTTCTTATGATTCCCTGATATGGAGAACTATTCTTTTTTTTTCAGGAAGAGTAGCTGAACTTTGGTTACAGAACTATTTCCTTGAATGACAGGAATTTATTGTATTTTATTATGCTGCAGTGTTATAGGTTGCCATAAATGGAACTGTGGTAAGTTTGTATAGAAATCCATGTATTTTTCAGCCATAAACTGAGAAGTCCATAAATGCCTATTTTTATGAATTTTGGTCTCTTTGGTTGTTCCTTTGTTAATGTATATAGTTACTGATCAATTCAAAAGCTGAAAATGGGAGCAGAAACACATTACAATGATAAAAATTTTGCAGAAAGCTAACTCTGACCATTTTCATTTTTTGGTGGGTACTTGACACATTCTGAGAACCAGCCTGAAAATATATTTCACAGCGAAAAGGTTATCATATCCCCTTTGCATACTGGGGGTTGCTTGTATGGTATATGATCCTTCTACACTCCTGCACTCCCTCTCCCCCATGCATCACAGCAAGAACTAGGTCATTTACTACTGCATCTTTACATACACAGTAGATATTGTAAAGTTCCCAATTTTCATAGTTGTAGGTCCCACCATTTCCTTTGTATCCCCTCCTTCCATTCATATCACTTCTTGTGGAAGACGTATCTTGGTACTTGCTGTCATGCCACCCATGGTCAAGCACTCTTACATACACATCCAGCCTATGGTAAGTGAAAAACCTACTAATTTAAAGCCTGAATGTGGTATCCAAACTTGTAAAAGACAACCAGGTGATATACTGACCATTAAGAGTCAATGAAATAGTACAAGAACATTAAGTTTGAGGGAGAGAGTGAGTATGTGACTATCAGTCAATCCCTAATCACCCCTATGTGATACCAGAGGGAATATATCACAGTACTATACAGGTACTAAAGTATTTCTACACCCCTGGGTGCAGTAAGTTTTAAAACAATCTGCAAAAGTGAAGTTGTGTTCATTTGTGGTGTTGGTAATTCTTAATTCTTAGTCTGTGTGTCATACTGTAACACAATGCAAAGGTGCACAATAATTTTTTAGTGCCTGTACATCCAAACAGGATGAAAACTACTACTACCTTTGGAGTTCATAAGTGCTTCACGTGCTGCATTCATCTCAGCTTGTTGTATAGAATGTCCAGATGCTTTAGCCAAGCGGCGCCCTCGGAAATACACTGCCACAGTGTATACTCGAGTGTTTGTTGGACCTTTGCACTCAATGACCCTGTAAGAGAAAATGATTCCATACAAATACTGTTTAACAGTTAACAAAATGCCACTAACATGAAAAGCAAAAATCTATCCATCCATCCATCCATCATCCAATCCTCTGTCGCCCCACAGAGGAGCATCGGAGGATCATAAAATATCTTTATTACTGTAACTTACAGAATTCAATAAATGAAGCAAAAGAGTACCCTGTAATTACATTAACCCACTGTGTCTGGGTAACATGTCGTCCCGAGGCCGTCTGGGTGGCATGTATACGTGATCTAGTAATTTGAACCATTGTTTGAATATTCAGCTGGTTATTTCCACCACATGCAGCCACTAGCAACCCTCCAGCACGCATCCCAGTCACGCTCCAGTTGCCTGCATACCTCCGTCACAGATAGACCTTTGCAATAATTTTTCCCTGTGTCCGGACCCTTGGCTGAGTGCCCATAGCCGATGACTTCAACACCAATGAAATCTAAAGGCCCGAAAAGGAAAGGCCTTAGTGATCGTGTGATAGGGAGAGAATTGGATCTGCCATTATTGCCAATAGTGAGTTGGGAAAGTGACTTCTCTGATGAAAGTGACCTCGCCATGCTGAGTGTGGAAATGTACGTGTCAGATGAGGAGGGTGATGGTGAGTTTTCCACTGTGTGACGATCTCTTCCTTATGCATGATCATCAGCCTTTTCTGATGATGGATAAGGGTCAAATGATACTGATGATCCTGCAGAGGGGGATATTCGCACAGTGGAGAAGATGGAAGAGGAGGTAGAGAGTGAAGAAAGGGAGGAGGTAGAGAGTGAAGAAAGGGAGGAGGTGGAGGATGGTGGGAGGAGGAAACGCCGCAGGCTGAGCCTCGCACCAGAGCATGACTCAAGACCTACCAAGGAAATTTCCACACATCCCACTACAACACTAGCCCCTCCCACACGTCCTGCATCTTTACCTGCCTCACCACGTGCCTCGCCACACCGGCCTGCTTCATCACATGCCTTGCCTTGCCAGCCTGCCTCACCAGGTGCCTCGCCTTGCCGGCCTGTCTCACCAGGTGCCTCGCCATGCCGGCCTGCCTCACCAGGTGCCTCACCATGCCAGCCTGCCTCACCACATGCCCCGTCATGCCGGCCTGCCTCACCGCATACCCCGCCATGCAGGCCTGCCTCACCATGTCGGCCTGCTTCATCATGTGCCTCGCCACACTGGCCTGCCTCACCATGTGCCTTGTAACATGGCCTGCCTCAGCCTCATCACTACAACCAAGTACGTTGAGGTATGCAGGTGCAGGTGCACAACAAAGATCAGTTTACGGCCGGCAGGCATGTGCCCGTTCCCGAATTTCACCTTCACCACCATGATCACCATCACCAGCATCATCACCATCACCAACACCATCACCTGCCTCATCTAGTGAGTATTTGCGGACTAACTACCACAGTGTCATGTTAGGGGCCGGGGCGGGGCATGGGGCAGGCCACGTGCAAGGCAGACAAGGCAGGAACCAAGGGTGGGTATATTGGAAACATTTGCCTGGGAGGAAGGGACAGGGTTTCAGCGTGATATACCTGTGTTTGATGACACAAATGCAGGTGTGCAGCCAGAATTCACGTGCAACCCACCCTGTTGATTTTTTTAATGCTTTTTTTACGAAAATAGTTATGGAATTCATTGTCAAGGAAATAAATGAATTCAGGGAATTCTGCTGCAACTGGGGTGAAATCTTGCACATAAGGGAGGGTGAAAAGGTGAAAGAATGGACAGTGACAAATGTCAGCGAGATGTATGTTTGGCTAGCACTGACCATGTTGATGCCTCACATCAAAAAACATAATATTCATGATTACTGGCTAATGGATGACATCGCAGCAACACCGATGTTTGGTAAATATGTGACGTGGGACTGGTACCTCGACATCCTCTGTACCTGCATTTATCCACCAATATGGGCCCACATCTGAATGATAGGCTATGGAAAATTTGCTCAATTTTGAAAATGATGATGGAGAAATGTATATCTTATTTCAGGCCAATCCAGAAGGCTGTTATCAACAGGTCGCTTGTTCTGTTCAGGGGACATCTTGCCCTCATACAGTACAATCCCTCAAAGAGACATCATTTTAGAATTTAGTTTTTTGTTTTGTGTGATTGCAAGACTGGCTATGTGTTAGATTTTACTGTGTATACAGAAAGTAATGCAGAGTTATGGGAGGATGACCCCCATGGCTTCTCTGGCTCAGTGATGAAGAAGCTCATGGAGAGGTACTTCAGTAGCAACCATATTCTGTTCGCCGATAATTACTACACAGCACCAAGTCTTGCAAAGTACCTGCAAGGACACAAAAGTGGATCGGGTGGCACTGTCTGTGCAAAGAGGAAACATTGGCCATCCATTCCCAAGGGCACCATGAAGGGGAGTGCAGGAACTTGAAATCAGGTAAACTCCTTACTATTCACTGGCATTATAAGAGAAAGGTAAATGTCCTCTCAACAGTCCATGAAGGTAAGTTGGTAGACTCAGGCATGGTTGATAAGAGAACAAGACAGCCACTCTTCAAGCCTGATGCCGTTATAGACTATAACATCAATTTGCGGCTCGTCAATAAATCTGACATGCAGATTGGCACCATTGACTGTCTGAGGTGATGCTGTAAGTGGTACAAGAAGGCATTCTTACAGGTACTTGACATCTGTGTATTGAACGCCTTCATTCTGTACAAGGATGTAACACAGACCAGCACATCCCTCAAGCAGTTTCAAAAGGATGTAATTTATGGCCTCTTGCAGAGATATGGCCAAGTAATGCCTTCCGTGAAACAGAGGCACAGTGTACAGCAACGGCCTGACTGGCTGTAGTGCAAAAACTACCTCACTAGGCAAAGAAGCCTTCTGGCATTGCTATGTCTGCATCAGTTCATAGCACCAACCATAGCAACACCATATGATGAGGTGGTGGCATGCTGAATGTGAGGTGGCACTGTGCACTACCAGTTTCTTTGACTTTCACTCAAAGACCGAGTGGCAGAAGTCTGGGTCGTATGCATATGTTATTGTTAGTTTAGTACATACCGGTACGTTGGTTTTTGTGTTATTAGAAAAAATGATTTTACTCCTCTGTGTATATTTTTGTGAATAATGGAAGCAGAAAGTTTGTTTCATGATCCAGTCAGAGCTCTATTTTTTATGAAAGTTTTCATGTAAACATATTTGTTATGATGAAAAAGTACAAATCAAAGGAAAAAAAAACTGTCATAGTAGTAAGAATGTTCGATTATGAACAGCACATGAATAACTACTTTGTTCACAATATTTTTTAAAATATTTTTGTAGTAGTAGTGGTAGTAGTTTTAGTAGTAATGGTAGTACGTGTAGTACTTGTGGTAGTAACAGCAGTAGTTGTAGTAGTGGTAGATGAAGAAGTGGTAGTAGTTGTTGTAGTGGTAGTTGTAGTAGTAGTAGTAGATGTTGTAGTGTTATTTGTAGTAGTAGTAGTAATAACAGTAGTATTTGTAGTTGTAATACCCAGACATCTAGTCGCACAGCAGTGCCAGAATCAAGTAGACAATGCAAGCCAAACATACAAATCCATATGTGTGTGTGTGTGTGTATGTGTGTATTTACCTAGATGTGATATACGGGAAATGAGCTATGCTCGTGGGGTCCCGTCTCTGTTTCTCAATAAGTCAAACTGAACTCGTTTAAGTTTGTAGACTGGACGATCTCTTTGTTCAGACTATTCCAAAGGTCTATGCATCTATAAAGAAAACTATAATTTCTTGATATCCTTCAAGCAGCTTGGCTTTTTCAGTTTCATTCTGTGTCCTCTTGTTACTCTCCTATCCCATACAAACAGATCTTTTCTGTCAATTTTATCTACTTCCATCATGGCCCTCAACACTGCAGTCACATTGCTCCTCTCTCTCCTTTCCTCTGAGGAAGGCAGATTTAGCGTTTCCAGCCTCTCTCTGTACAACAGCTCTGCGAGGCTAGGGACCATCTTGGATGCTGTTCTTTGCATTCTCTCAATCTTGTTTATATCTATCTTTTTGTGTGGGGACCACACTACTGCTGCATATTCCAACCTGGGGTGGATCATGGCCACTATCAATTTTTTCATCATCTCCTCATCCATGTAA
>JAGKTI010007813.1:16524-26907 GCA_018397915.1 Birgus latro | reverse complement strand
CAACACCATAATATGTAAAGCAGCCCCAAGCCATGAGTGAGGCTGGGTATTTAACAAACTTGGAAGTGTACTTAGGATCCATGGGGTCACTGCCTGGTTTGCGGTACACTCGTGATGAAGGGGTACCAGTGACAGTAAATGTTGACTCATCACTCCAAAGCACAGTTTTCCATTGCTCCTCACTCCAGGCAAGATATTTCTTACAAAAATTTACTCTCTTTTTCTTCTGAAGTGCAGTTAGCAGTGGTTTTTTGCGAGCACAAAAACTCCTGTAGCCCAGATCGTCATGCAACAGCTGCTGCACACTTCTGACAGACACATCTGCCAGCAACTGTGGGTTCTTTTCTTTTAAATCCCGTGCTGTTAGCCTTGGATCCTTGCTAACTTGCCTTGGGATCAGCTGACGGGTCCTGAAGGTTGTCTTACGAGGTCTCCTAGGCTTGGGAAGTGGAGTGGGAGGAATGGCCTCCCCACTGTCCTTGAACCGCTTCACCAGTCTCTGCACTGTCCTCAGTCTAACACCATCTGATTTGCAATAAATGGGAGTTTGTGGCCAGCTTTGTATAAAGTAATCACTTCCACACGTTTGTCCTTGCTTGTGGTTACTTTAGGCATGATGAGAATGTGGTAGGTAACCAAATAACTGTGTTATTTGAGTCAAAACATGCCCTGGTGGTGCATCACACACAGAGACAATCCTCCTCCTGTGGCTGCCCAAACATTACTGAGCCTGCTCCTGTGGTGCCAAACCTATCAAGCAGGGCTGCCAGCTCCCGTTGAAAAAGCGTCAGCTCATTTCGCATCACAGGGGAGGGTAGTATTGACCCTACTTCACTTAAAGCGAAAAAGAATGACGTCGGCAAAAAAAGTCAATACTTTCTGCGCCTACTGTATATATATACAGTATATGTATGTAAGATTTTCACGGAAGAGATAGGCGCAGCGTGCGAGGTGGTTTGTGGAGTGAGGAGATGCAGGGGTGTGCAAGGGACAGCATGGTGGAATAATGAGGTGAAACGAGCTGTGGAACAAAAGCAGAAGGCATATAGTGAATGGCCAGCGAGCAGAGGTAGGGGAGAAGATAAGAGAGAGAAGAGAGAGGTATATGTGAGGTGGAGAAGAGAGAGGTATATGTGAGGTGGTGAAGAGAGGTGAAGAGACTGGTGAAGAAGAGTAAGAAGAAAGTGGATGAGGAATTTGGGAGGAATCTTAGTGTAAAATGGAGGGAGAGTAAGAAACTGTTTTGGAAGGAGGTAAAGAAAGTAAGACAGTGTGAAAGGGGAAATAGTAGGGGAGTGAAAGATGGGAATAATAGATTGCTGGTGAAGAGAGAGAAACTGAGGAGATCGAAGGAGCACTTTGAGGATTTGTTGTATGTAGAAAGTGAAAGCAGAGCAAGTATAAGTGGTTGGGAATGGCTGGGAGAAGAAGCGGTGAGAGGAGGGAGGAAGAGATCAGTAGGGCGGAAGTAGTGGAAGCAATGAAGAAGATCAAGATGGGAAATGCACCAGGAATGGGTCAGTACACTGAGTGATCCTGCCATCTGGTGGGAGAGTGTGAACTTCTCCTATACACATGAATTGTGGGTTTCAAAGATAAATTTTTCTACGCGCTTTCATGTAGTTTCCTTAAATCACGAAATTTTTCAGGTGCCTTTGACAATCATGCTATTGTTGTGTAAGTGGCATTAGAAGAAAAAAAAAATTGTAAAACAGGAATCATCATCTCCCTGGAATTAACTTCTACATACAGTTTACTGTTCAATAAACATCCCATATAAATGGTTGAAGACTATAACATGGTAAATATATGGGGAAATGCTTTCAAGCTGCCAAAGAAATGTACGAATGTTTCCGTGCTTGCTCTCCACTCAACACCTCTACATCACGTCTCCCACAGCCTACGATGTTTGACGGCCATCTTTGATGAAAACCTGGCCAACCTTTCACTCATTTCATGAATGGGTGCTGGTCTACGTTGAAAGTTGAATTTAATTTGCAGTCAGCCACAGTTAAAACAAAGTTCATCATTTTGCTAACTATTCTTATTGTCAGTGTCACACAACCAAGTCATTCCATCACCGACGCACCTCGCCAGTCTCGTGTTTGTTTACAATCGTATGTGTGGCGGCAAAGCCGAGTACCGAATGAAAATGTCGTATGACGAATTCATCCATATCTTTCATTATTGTTTATAAGAAATTGGAATCCTATTACCCTTATTTGAATTATTTACCATCTTTATACATGCATGAAGGCAATACTTCCACATAAACCCTCTATAATACATCCCTAGAAATCACCTGATAGACAGGAGTAGAACATACGTTTGAATACCATTCTTTTCCCAACCCATCACCTTTATAAGGCCATGAATATTGTAGAATCCTTAGTTTTGTTGGTGTAAACCTGCTCTTCAACATAACAACACAGTTTTAGCTGGCTTTGGGTAGAATAACATCAAATATTGGTAGCTGTAACCCTCACACCCTCAAATCGCTCAGCAGGGAGAAGTTCACAGACTCCCACCAGATGTCAGGACCACTCAGTGCACTGGCCCACTGATGGAGTGTGTGGTAAAATGCTGAAGTATGGGGGTGAGAATGTTGTGGAATGGATATGGAAGTTGTGTAGATTGGCTTGGGAAGAGGGAAGGGTTCCAGAGGCCTGGAAATCAGGTATAATTGTTCCTTTATATAAAGGAAAAGGGGAAAGAGAAATATGTGGTAACCATAGGGGTATTTGCCTTCTTAGTGTGACTGGAAAGATATATGGTACAATACTTATTGACAGGGTTAGGCATATAACAGAGGAGTTAGTTGGAGAAGAACAAGGAGGATTTAGGAAGGGAAAAGTGTGTGTAAATCAGATATTTGTTCTAAGATGTTTAGTGGAGAAGTATCTAGAGAAGGGAAAGAAAGTGTATGCTGCCTTCATGGACTTGGAGAAAGCTTATGACAGAACAGATAAGCAAGGTATGTGGAAGGTATTAAGAATATATTGAGTGAAGGGGAAATTGTTGAGTGCTGTGAAGAGTATGTACAAAGGAGCTAGGCTGCTAGGGCTACTGTGCGAGTGGATAGTGAGCTATGTGAGTTCTTTGATCTGAAAGTGGGACTGAAACAGGGTTGCGTGATGTCTCCATGGCTGTTTAATATATACATGGATGGGGTTGTAAAGGAGGTGCAAGGTAGGACAGTGGATGTGGGGGTGGCTCTAATGAATGAGGGCGAGATGTGGAAGATTCCGGTGTTGTTGTTTGCTGATGATACAGTATTGTTGAGTGAAGATGAAGGGGAGTTGCAAGGTTTGGTGAATGAATTTGGGACAGTGTGTAAGAAGAGGAATCTGAAAGTCAATGTGAACAAGAGTAAAGTTATGGTGTTTGAGAGGAATGAAGTCACAGAATGCACAGTGAGGCTGGATGGTGAGGATATGGAGAATGTGAGTGCATTCAAGTACTTGAGCAGTGTGATGAGTAAGGATGGAAGTTTTGGGGATGAAATACTTGAAAGGGTACAGCAGGGAAGGAAGGATGTTGGTTCACTGAAAGTGGTGATGAGAAATAGGGAAGTGAGTATGGAAGTCAAGAAGTCACTGCATGATAGCATCATGATCCCTACCCTGACGAATGGAAGCGAGGCATGGACCTTGCTAGAGGGTAACAAGTCAAGAGTGAGAGCAGTGGAAATGAGTTACTTGAGAGGAGCAAGTGGAGTGACATGGAGGGACAGGTTGACGAATGAAAAAGGACGTTGTGAGGTGGATGTGGATGTGGTTGAGAAGATTAAGAGAAATACACTGAGGTGGTTTGGACATGTGGAGAGAATGGAGAATGAAAGACTGACTAAGAGGGTGTATGCAGGTGGAGTGGAGGGACGGAGAGGAAGGGGAAGACCGAGGATGAGGTGGAGGGATGGAGTTGAGAGATATGTGAGGGAGGGGGGAATGAGCTGAGGGGACGGTAGGCAAACAGTGGGTGACAGAGCGACTTGGGGGCGTTTTGTCTGAGGCCACCCTTTGCGGGATTAGGGCGTCGGGCTATAGATAGATATCTATATATATATATATATATATATATATATATATATATATATATATATACAGTATATCCATCCATCCATCAACCAATATATATATATATATATATATACTGTAATCCCTCTATTATTCGGACATCCAATACTCGGATATACTCACTATTCGAATATTGTGGGCTGCCCAACCCCCAAAATGCCAAAAAATTTGGAACAAATTGAAAAAATTTCAATTTTTTGGGACCGCATCAGTTTGAATTTCCTGCCCGCACCGATCGGCTGTGTTTATGCTCATGGTGCCTGTCTGTCGGTCGCCATACCCACTCAGCTACTGCCTTGTGAACACCTCCAACAATGGCGGCCGAAGTGATTGCTTTTGTGGTGATACCCTACCTCCTACAGTCCTTGAAACTGCTTTTCACCTTCTTCATCATGTGTGTGATGATCGTCACTAGACCACACGGGAATTTACTGTTATGTACAGTGCAGTAAAGTGATGTGATTCCAGTTATAAAAAAAAACGTTGTGGAAAGTGTTGGTGATAAGTGCTGGTGATTCTCAAGTGGAAAGGTGTGTCAGGTGCAAGGTCTTCCCGTCAGAGTCTGAGATGATAGAGTAGGTTATTACATCAGGACAGCAGCTTCTTGTTCATAAGTACAATTACTTCATGCCTAACGTGTTTTCATCATGCTGTAAATGTGTTAAAAAATTACCAAAAATGTTAATCATAATTTCCTGCTTGCAATTTAATTTTTCCATGCATGGTTCTTAAGTGCACTAGCTAGGAAAAAGGTGGAAGCCAGTGAATTTCATTTTCAGTCCTAACCTAACCTAACCTAACCTAACCTAGCCTAACCTAACCTAACCTATGATTACCATAAAGATTTTCATGCCTAACCTGGTTTCATCATGCTGTAAATGTGTTAAAAAATTATCCTAAATGTTAATCATAATTTCCTGCTTGCAGTTTAATTTTTCCATGCATGGTTCTTAAGTGCAACAGCTAGGAAAAAGGTGGAAGCAGTGAATTTCATGTCCGGTCCTAACCTAACGTATGCTTACCATAAAGATTTTCATGCCTAACCTGTTTTCATCATGCTGTAAATGTGTTAAAAAATTACCAAAAATGTTAATCATAATTTCCTGCTTCCAATTTAATTTTTCCATGCATGGTTCTTAAGTGCAACAGCTAGGAAAAAGGTGGAAGCAGTGAATTTCATGTCCGGTCCTAACCTAACCTATCCTAATCTAACCTATGCTTACCATAAAGATTTTCATGCCTAACCTGTTTTCATCATGCTGTAAATGTGTTAAAAAATTACCAAAAATGTTAATCATAATTTCCTTCTTGCAATTTAATTTTTTCATGCATGGTTCTTAAGTGCAACAGCTAGGAAAAACGTGGAAGCAGTGAATTTCATGTCCGGTCCTAACCTAACCTAACCTAACCTATGCTTACCATAAAGATTTTCATGCCTAACCTGTTTTCATCATGCTGTAAATGTGTTAAAAAATTACCCTAACTTGTTTTCATAATTTCCTTCTTGCAATTTAATTTTTTCATGCATGGTTTAAGTGCAACAGCTAGGAAAAACGTGGAAGCAGTGAATTTCATGTCCGGTCCTAACCTAACCTAACCTAACCTATGCTTACCATAAAGATTTTCATGCCTAACCTGTTTTCATCATGCTGTAAATGTGTTAAAAAATTACCCTAAATGTTAATCATAATTTCCTGCTTGCAATTTAATTTTTCCATGCATGGTTCTTAAGTGCACCAGCTAGGAAAAAGGTGGAAACAGTGAATTTCATGTCCGGTCCTAACCTAACCTAAAATTGTGTTAATCATAATTTCCTGCTTGCAATTTATTCTTTCATGCATGACTCTTAAGTGCACTAGCTAGGAAAAAGGTGAAAGGCAGTGAATTTCATGTCCGGTCATAACCTAACCTAACCTAACCATTTTCTGGTAGCAATTTACATCATTTACTGTGTTTGATGCTTTGTATAAAATAATTTAGTGCATAAAATGTGAGAAAAGATGATTTCCATGTTAGATACTTACTTATACTATGCTGGCAAGTTCTGAGCACCTATGACTCACTCACCTCTAAATCATCATTTTTTGGTTTAAATTCAATAAATTCATGCTATGTGTGCATTATCTATATGAAAAGGGACCTAAATAAGTGCTATACATGTGCAGTAGGGAGGTAGGAATGTAGTTTTCTGATTTAGGTTAGGTTAGGTTAGGGTCATGAAAAACCAATGCTGGAGCTTCAGGACCAATATCCGGACAAAACCAATATTCGGACATGCCTTTGGCTCTATTAAATCGGATATTGGAGGGATTACTGTATATATATATATCAGAATCCAAAAAAGATGGAGGAAGAGAAGAAGGGAAGGACAGGAGGAAGTATTTCTTACACGGAGGGTAGAAAAGTTACAAGACGATGGAATAAAGGCTGAATATAAAAGGGAAGTGGAGGAGCGACTGGGTAAATATAGACTGGAGCAGATGGAGGACGTGGAAGATGAGTGCAAGATATTCACAGAAGAAATCTGTGCAGCATGTGAGGTGGTGTGTGGGGAGAAGAGAAGATGAAAGGGGGTTCAGGGAACAGCATGGTGGACTGAAGAGGTGACAGAAGCTGTGGCACAAAAGAAGAAAGCATGTAATGAGTGGATGAGGAACAGGGGCGTCAAAGAAGCTGAGAGACAGACGAGAGAGTTATATGCAGAGAGGAGGAGAGAGGTGAAAAGATTAGTAAGCAGAGAGTAAGAAGAGAGTGGATGAGGAATTTGGAAGGAATTTGAGTGCAAAGTGGAGGGAATGTAAGAAAATGTTCTGGAAGGAGATAAAGAGAGCTAGACAGAGTGCCAACGAAGTCTGTGGGGGTGTGAAACATAAAAATGGTAGATTACTAGTGGAGAAGGGGGAAAAAGTAAACAGATAGAGAGAACAATTTAATGAACTGTTGAACAAAGAGAATGAAAGCAATACAAGTATAAGTGGCTGGGGAATGGCGGGGAGAAGGAGGGTTGTGAGAAGAGAGGAAGAAATCAGTAGGATGGAAGTGGTGGAAGCAATAAAGAAAGTTAAAATGGGGAAAGCCCGAGGAATTGATGGAGTGTGTGGTGAAATGCTGAAGCATGGGGGACAGATAGTGAAAGAATGGATGTGGAAGGTGTGCAGATTGGCATGGGAGGAGGGTAGAGTCCCAGAGGATTGGAAGTCAAGTATAATTATTCCTGTGTACAAAGTAAAGGGGAAAAAGCAGTGTGTGTTAATCATAGGGGCATTTACCTTCTCAGTGTAATAGGAAAAGAATATGGTAGGATACTTATTGGCAGAGTTAGGGAAATAACAGAGGAATTAGTTGGAGAAAAACAGGGAGGTTTTAGGAAGGGAAGAGCTTGTGTAGACCAGATATTCATTCTTAGATCCTCAGTGGAAAAGTTTCTAGAGAAGGGAAAGAAGTTGTATGCAGCATTCATGGATCTGGAGAAAGCATATGACAGGGTGGATAGACAAGTCTATCTATTTATCTATTGCCAGACGCCTCAATCCCGCACGGGGTGGCCACAAACAAATCACTTCCATGTCGCTCTGTCCCCCGCCATTTCACCACCCTGCTCCCAACTCACACCCCAATCTCTCACGTACCTCTCCACTCCATCCCTCCATCTCATCCTCGGCCTCCACCTCACTCTCACCCCCTCCACCTCACTCACACTCTCCTCGTCAGTCTTTCACTCTCCATCCACCACCTTAACGTGTTTCTCCTAACGCTTCCTATCACGTCCACAACCACACGACAACGCTCCTTCACTTCCTCATTTGTTAGTCTGTCTCTCCATGTGACTCCACATGCTCCTCTCAAACAACTCATTTCCACTGCTTTCATTCTTGACTTCTGTCCTTACAACAGGGTCCAAGCTTCACTTCCATATGATAGAGTTGGTATCACAATACTGTCAAGTAACAACTTTTTCACTTCCACACTGGCCTCCCTGTTTCTTATCACTGCCTTCAATGGACCAGCAACCTTACTTTCCTGCTGTACCCTTCCGAGCACTTCACCCTCCAGACTTCCATCCTTACTCATCACACTACCCAAGTACTTAAATGCACTCACATTCTCCATATCCTCCCCATCCAATCTCACTGTACATTCACTGGCTTCACTTCTCTCGAAAGACCATCTCTTTACTCTTCCCCACATTCAACTTTAGATTCCGTTTCTTACACACTCTCCCAAACTCATCTACCAAGCCTTGAAGCTCCCCTTCGTCTTCCCTCAACAACACAGTATCATCTGCAAACAACAGTACAAGGAGTTTCCACACGCTGCCCTCTTTCACTAGGGCCACTCCAACATCCACTGCCCGACCTTGTATCTCTTTTATAACCCCATCCATATACAGATTGAATAACCATGGCAATATGACACATCCTTGTTTCAATCCAACGTTCAAATGGAAAGATTCACTCAGTTTGCCATCCACACGCACTGCAGCCTTAGCACACTCATACATAATATTCACTACCTTCAACAACTTCCCATCCACTCCATATATTCTTAATACTTTCCACAATCATTGTCTATCCACCCTGTCATATGCTTTCTCCAGATCCATGAAGGCTGAATACAACTTCTTTCCCTTCTCTAGAAACTTTTTCACTAAGGATCTAAGAATGAATATCTGGTCTACACAACCTCTTCCCTTCCTAAAACCTTCTCCAACTAATTCCTCTGTTATTTCAACTCTGTCAATAAGTATCCTACCATATACTTTTCCTATTACACTGAGAAGGCAAATGCCCCTATGATTACCACACACTGCTTTTTCCCCTTTTCCTTTGTACAGAGAAATAATTATACCTGACTTCCAATCCTCTGGGACTCTACCCTCCTCCCACACCAATCTGCACACTTTCCACATCCATTCTATTACTCTCTCTCCCTCATGCTTCAGCATTTCACGACACACTCCATCAATTCCTGGGGCTTTCCCCATTTTAACTTCCTTCATTGCTTCCACCACTTCCATCCTACTGATTTCTTCCTCTCTTCTCACAACCCTCCTTCTCCCCGCCATTCCCCAGCCACTTATACTTGCATTACTTTCATTCTCTATGTTCAACAGTTCATTAAAGTGTTCTCTCCATCTATTTACTTTTTCTCCTTTCTCCACTAGTAATCTACCATTTTTATCTTTCACACCCACACTGACTTCGCTGGCACCAGAATCATAATCCAAACAAGATGGAGGAAGAGAAGAAGGGAAGGACAGGAGGAAGTAATTCTTACAAGGAGGGAAGAAAAGTTACAAGAGAATGGAATAAAGGCTGAATATAAAAGGAAAGTGGAGGAGCGATTGGGTAAATATAGATTGGAGCAGATGGAGGATGTGGAAGGTGTGTGCAAGATATTCACAGAAGAAATCTGTGCAGCATATGAGGTGATGTGTGGGGTGAAGAGAAGACGAAAGAGGGTTAGGGAACAGCATGGTGGACTGAAGAGGTGAGAAAGTCCACTCCCCCAACCTCTATATACTCTTGCATCCATTACACATCTTCTCATCCTTTCATCCACACACACATAGTCAATCATTGCCTTAGGTTCATTCATTCCACCGTCCACCCTTCTCACCACTCGCCATGTATACCTATGGATCATTTTGTGCCTGAAGAGGGTATCAGCTAACACCAACCCCCTCCCGGCACAAATGTCCACTAAAGCACTGCCATTCTCATCCATCTCTGCAGGCACACCCCATTCACCAACCACTCCATCCACCTTCTCATTCCCTACTTTTCCATTCATATCTCCAATCAGAAACACTCTCTCATTCCTTTCAAACTTTTCCAAGCAGGCTTCCACATTTGTCCAGAACTCTTCTCTCACTCTACTTACACGATCTTGCGTTGGCGCATACACGCACACAATTGCCCACATTTGTAGTCCAACTTTCACTCTTACCCACACAATCCTTGACCCAACTGATCCATACTCTCTTACATTCTCCTTCCATCTGTTGCTCACAGCAATACACACTCCTTCTTTCGCCCTCTCATTCTCACCTACTCCCGCGCATATACCCCATCCATACTCCCATTCTCTCACACTCTCACCTCGCCATTTAGTTTCAGTTATTCCACATATATCCACTTTCGCACTCTCAAGCACCTGTACAATCTCTCTCTCTTTCACCTCATCATTCATACCCCTTACATTCCATGTTGCAATCTTTACCACGTCCTTTGTCCGGTCCTTTTTCGTCAACTTTTGGTCAGTCCTGGTCCGAGGCTTCTTGTTCGTATTTTTAGTTAGTTGTTTT
>JAGKTI010007813.1:0-14132 GCA_018397915.1 Birgus latro | reverse complement strand
CATCTCTTGTGAAATCTGCTTCCAAGAGATTAGGTGTGCTAAGCCGATTCCAATCTTTCTTTACCCATGCACAGTTGTTGACCTTGTACACGGGTTTTATTCGCCTGTGTATGGAGTGCAACTCTCATGTGTGGGGAGGCTCCCCACATGCAGCTCTTCTCAATAGGGTGGAGTCAAAGGCTTTTCGTCTGATTAACTCTCCTCCTCTAACTGATTCCCTTCAACCTTTGTCTCTTTGCCGCACTGTTGCATCTTTATCTCTCTTCTATCGCTACTTCAATGGTTACTGTTCCTCTGGACTGTCTGCTTGCATCCCTCCACCTCTACGACGGGCAAGTAGTACCCGTCTAGCAACAAACTCTCATCCCTTTTCTGTCCAACACTCTAATGCAAGAGTTAACCGTTACTCCCAGTCCTTCATTTATGCAACTGGTCAACTCTGGAACTGTCTTCCTCTGTCTGTATTTCCTACTTCCTATGGTCTCCAGTCTTTCAAACGCAGTGTGTCCAGGCATCTCGAATTGAACGGATCTTGAATTTGGCTCTCTTTTGTATTGTTTTTGCTTTTTCTTGGAAGGAACAGTATGCAGGCCTGTGGCCTTTGGTTCGTTCTTGCTTGCATTAAAAAAAAAAAAAAAAAAAAAAGGTGCTCACAACTTGCCAGCAAGTGTAAGTAAGTATCAGACATGGAAATCACTATGAAAATCACCCTTTCTCACACCATATGCATTAAATAATGGACACAAAGCATGAATTCATTGAATTTTAACCCAAAAATAATGATTGTGAGGTAAGTAAGGCATAGATGTTCATGAGTTGGCAGCTTAGTGTAAATAAGTATCAGACGTGGCAATCACTATGAAAATCATCATTTCTCACATCTTATGCACTAAAATATGGGATACAAAGCATCAAATAAGTAAACTGTTACCAGAAAATGTTAGGTATGGCAAAGGTGTTCACTGTTCACCAACAGCACCGGTCATTCTTGACCCTAACCTAACCTAACCTAAATCAGAAAACCACCTACCTACCTCCCTCCTGGACATGCATAGCACTTAAGACCCCATTCACATAAATAATTGGCACAAAGCATGAATTAATCAAAGTTTAACCCAAAAATGATAAATTTGAGGTGAGTAAGGCAGTCCACGAGTTGGCAGCTTAATGCAAGTAAGTGTCGGACGTGGGTATCACTATGAAAATCATCATTTCTCATATCTTATGCATTAAAATATGGGATACAAAGCATCAAATAAATAAATTGCTACCAGAAAAAGAGTTAGGTATGGCAAAGGTGTTCACTGTTCACCAACAGCACTGGTCATTCTTGTCCTTAACCTAACCTAACCTAAATCAGAAAACCACCTGCCTACCTCCCTCCTGGACATGCATAGCACTTAATTAAGACCCCATTCACATAAATAATTGGCACAAAGCATGAATTAATCGAATTTTAACCCAAAAATGATGATTTTGAGGTGAGTAATGCAGACATGATTATTACTGAGAAAATCACCTTTTCACAGCCTATGCACTCAAATATGGGACACAAAGAATGAAGTAAAGAAAATGTAACCAGAGAAATTATGATTTAGAGGTGTGTGGGGCAAAAATGTTCGCCAGTTGACTAGTGATCGTATGTAAGAGACATGGTAATCACTGAGGAAATCACCTCTTTCACAGCCTGTGCACTCAAATATGGGACACAAAGCATGAAGTAAATAAAATGTAACCAGAGAATGAGGATTTAGAAGTGATTATGGAAAATATTTAGCAGTTGACAATGTTTACTTACAGTCCATGATTGGTGTTTACCCTCATCTCTAAGGTTTTTACAGTGGTCATAGTTGCTCTTGAAGCATGTCCAGTAATCCAGTGTTTAACTACACTTAATCCTTAGCACTGTGACTTATGATTATTTAAACAAGAACGAAAATACCACAAATGAGCGGACAGCCATCCATTGTTCACGGGAGTTGAGACAGAACTAGTAGGAGGGAGACTGAGCGAGAAGGGAGCTAGTCGGCATGGGCGGGGAAAATCGGATTTTTTTTTTGGGGGGGGGGGGGGGGGGGGGGGTCATCAGCCCACAATGTCCGAATAGTGAGGTGTCCAGATAGTGGGCGTCCGGATAGTAGAGGGATTATTGTATTCTGCTTTTTCAAGCGTCTGTTTCAAAACCATAAATGGAACGGAATTTTCCGGAAATTTGTGATTTTTCCCATATTTTCCCCTTAACTCATGACCTGAAGCCTACACACCATTGCTACTAAATACTGTAGCTTCTTTTGCTACACACATATGCTGCCTATGTTAGTCATAATGATACAAACACAGCAGTCAGAACCCACAAACAGGCTTGTTTCCGTTAAGGAAACCTGACGCCATGTGACAGAATGGAAAACTTCCGGTATGTTGCGAGTACCTTACGGAAAAAAATTGTTCCGTTTTTTCAAGCTTCCATTTTATCCCGTGGTCATTTTNCACACACACACATATATATATATATATATATATATATATATATATATATACAGTGACATGCGAGTGACAGTGACTGCTGCTGTGAAGCATCTCACTGAGGCTGCTCATCAATCACTAATAACTCATACGAACTCCGAACATACCGTATGGTACAGGGAATGGGCCGACCAAAGTTACCAGTTAGTATTACAATCTGGTGTTTCATTTGGTTTGTATTATGCATAATTTTACTCATTCATCACAATTTTGTAAAAGGGCATGTTATATCTAATGTAATAGTGATTTTCTATAAGCAGAACATTTAAGATAATTTGCTAAAAAAAGCAGGACATTTTAGACACGACGTCAAAAAAGTGGGACTCTGGTCACCTTATATATAAGGTACCTTCTGGTAGAGGTATAAGGGAAATAATGCTGACTTTGGCCTTGTGACCAAAAGCAATTTGGTCAGTGTAAAGGTACTCATATACCTTTATATCTTTTCTTCCTTTACTTATCTATTTATTTGTTTTCAACACCACAACCTACCATTATCAATTAACTATGGAACTTGTATTTCCTTTATGTTACTGCCTTGCTGCTTTGATCAAGTTATTAACTTTTTCACATTTTTGGAAAAATGATTTTAGTTCCTTTAATAAAATCCATCAAGCATTACTGGAAAATAAAATTAACGGACGGTTACTGGACATGATATTGCTACTACATAAAACATATATAACTTTCAAATGGCTGACACTGCTACAGAAAGATATGTTTCATTGCTGAATATATACTGGAATATATGAGACTGTTAGATATATTCAAAGAATTAACAAAGTTAAAGTTCTAAAAATAGTCTCAGTGACACCATGTGTTGTCAAAGACAAGAATAATATACTGGGAAAAGAAGTATGTGCAGAAAAAAGACTAGAGGTCATTCTGTTCGGGAATTTTCTATGATTGGTGGTCACAAAGATGGATTAACTGCACTCAAACCTGATATGAAAATTCAGTGAAGGAGAGTCCCTCATGTGAACTGATGCGTGACTGTACGCTCGTTCGGGACAGCAGGTCACCCATTCTCAGACTCCGACCTGTTGCTCGTAAAAACTCAACCACACTCACACTCTGGTACCATGAGGCATTGTTCACAATCCTGAAAATTGCAAAAACAATTACACAACTCAATTTAAGTGAAAAAATGTACCATCAGCTTGGGGAGGGGGGGGAGGGGGGAATTCATTCAAAATGTTACTCCAAGAAAGTCTTCCTAATTTGTGTTCTCTAACAGATACCTGCAAGAATCATACCTGTTAAATTTACATATTCAGTGATCCCTTGGTTATTGCATACTTGGTTATTATCAATGCAAGATGAAAATCTGCACTTCTGCCATTATCATGTTTTTTTTTTTTTTTTTTTTATAAAAACTTCATTACAATGCACTTGTGCTGGTTTTTGCCAACAATAATGATGCAAACTCTGTGGTTTCAGATGGTTTTCAGGGATTCAAAGATAAGGCCCTAATCCAGGTGGTGGAGATCATTAACTCTCCATCTCTTACCCTCAAAACCCCTTATCTCAAGCCTATCTCAGGTCTCTAAATGGTATGTGTTTCTTCCTTATTGTGCCCTTTTCAAAACTCCTTATCTCAAGCCCATCTCAGGTCTCTAAATGGTACATATCTCTTCCTTATTTTGCCCTTTTCATAATTACTGTACATTAATGCCTCCACGCCACTTTTCAGAAATTCTATTTTATGATTTTAAGCTCTTTTTCAATCAAATTTTATGATTATTTTGACACTGGCAGTTAAAATTTACACTTTTTTATGCTTATAACTATAGTTTTCTAATGCTTTCCCATGAGTTAGCTATGAATCATCAAATGATAAGTCATAAAACATACCTAAGAACATAATGCATCAATTTATTCTGCTGTAAACTAAAACATCAGTATTCTGTACTGGCTCTGCGACAATAAATGAACTCAAATAAGCTGAGATGTTCTTCAGCATGGATGGTAACTAATCTTACAATAGGCATATACAGAATTCAATGAAAACCACCTTAGTTTACTATGAAACTAATACCACAACATTTTTTGTCAACCATGTTAAAGATGCAACATCAAATAGAACATCTGGAACACTATTAAATTTCCAAGTATAAAAAATCACTGTTTTTTCTGTTTCTTAATGCAGTTATATCAGTTTTCCATTTCTCAAGCTCAGAGATTTTCTTCCTCAATGTTTTTTCTCGAGTCCCTTGTCAATTTGTGCCTGAGCCTTCTGCAATTCAGTGCTCAACATCACACATTGGCGAAGAGCATTTGGAAGTTTCTGATTACCTTCAGAAATTGGTTCATCAGCCACTGTGAATGCAGAGCTTTTCAACTTGATCTCTTTATTTCTTCCATTTTCTTAATCTCCTCTGACTTCCTTTTGCTCTTTGTTGCCTTTTTCTCTTGATGCTCTTTTCTTTTCGTTGCTCATCTTCCCTTGCCTTTCTCTTGGCCTCAAGGTCATCTTGGTATATCTGGTAAGAATGTCCCTCAGCTATCAAAAGATCTGAAGTGACTGGGATGCCCACTACACCACCAGCATTCACAAGATGATCTTTCACAATTTGCAAGGCAATGAATGTTTGTCCTCCGAGGCTCTGACCATGGACTGCAAGAATAGACTTGTTAATGGAAAACCCACTTTCAGGGGCAGCATTTCCATGACTCAGAGTCAACACACACTTGGCAAGTGCAAACAGTAGCGGGAATTTCTTTCTTCTCTGCTCATCTTTCATCTCACCAAAGTCAGCCCAATACTGATCAATCCTCCTTATCTGGTGTTCAGATGGGCTCTCTTCTTGGAGTCCAAAACCAAACTTTTCATGTACATGCTGCCAGTAATAAGTGTTGTACCCTATTAGAAGTTTGGGGAGTGACTATTTTAACCCACTCACTGTGGCTGTATCTATCTATCTATATACTGCCAGACGCCTCAATCCCGCAAGGGGTGGCCACAAACAAATCGTCTCCATGTCACTCTGTCCCCCGCCATTTCACTGCCCCGCTCCCAGCTCACACCCCCCTCTCTCATATACCTTACCACTCCATCCTTCCATCTCATCCTCAGCCTCCCCCTCCCTCTCTCCCCCTCCACCTCACTCACATACACTCTCCTCATCAGTCTTTCACTCTCCATCCTCTCCACATGCCCAAACCACCTTAATGTGTTTCTCCTAACGCTTCCTATCACATCCACATCCACACCACAATGTTCCTTCACTTCCTCATTTGTTAGTCTGTCTCTCCATGTGACTCCACATGCTCCTCTCAAATAACTCATTTTCACTGCTCTCAATCTTATCTTCTGTCCCTCCAACAGGGTCCAAGCTTCACTTCCACATGTTAAAGTCGGTATCACAATACTGTCATGTAGCAACTTTTTCATTTCCATGCTCACTTCCATGTTTCTTATCACTGCTTTCAAGGAACAACAACCTTCCTTCCCTGCTGCACCCTTTCAAGCACTTCACCCTCCAGACTTCCATCCTTACTCATCACACTACCCAAGTACTTAAATGCACTCACATTTTCCATATCCTCCTCATCCAATCTCACTGTACATTCACTGACTTCACCTCTCTCTGACTGCGGCTGTATCATATATGATTTCCTGCTTTCAAAAATTCCGCTGTCAGAAATGGCGTGAAATAAATCAGCTAGCAACTCATGGCACCCTATAGAATACTGCCATACACAGATTATGCATTTTCACGAGGAGAGCTTAGTTGCCTACATCATGCTGATGGTACCGGTACAAAATCTTCTCCAGGAGGCCGCTGCTAGCGGTAGGCCAAGCAAATATTGGATGAAACCTCTGGATGAGTGTAATGATGAGAGTGATATGTTGTCAGAGGATGACAGTGATTGTTCAAATACTGATTTAATTGACAGACTACCAGTAAATGACGGTGACAACGATGAAAGCAAAGAAAGTGTGGACGATCCCAAACCAAGTACATCAAAAGGTCGCCGTTACTTCTCTTCACCATGTTCACGGCCATGGAAATTATGCAAACTTTCAGCAGGTTTGGAGACAGCACAATGGCAGTGAAACAGAGAGTGCAAATGACAGTGATAGTGTAACAGACAGTGCAGATGAATGTGGTAACGAGCCTGAACCAGGTGCAGCAACACGTGGACTGCAGAGGCAATGTTGAGGTGGCCATGGCGGCCATGTACGTACCCCTGAGTGGGTTTGGGAATCAAAACCTTTTACACCTGATACACCGGGGTTTGATGAATCCACCTTTGGTTTGACTGATAATCGTGATATATCAGATGGGTCAGGAGAATTGGATTATTTTTTGGAGTTTATTGATGAAGGTTTAGTTGACATGATTGTTCTGGAAACGAACAGATACTACCAGTATCTCCAGGAAACACTTCCTCCATTTTCACCCAAAAGTAGGCTTGCTAGATTCAAGAATGTAACCCATGATGAAATTTATGTTTTTTTGTGCATAATTCAGTTGACGGCTCATACTCGCAAGCATAGACTAAATGACTATTGGAGTGTACAGGAACTTTTCGAGGTGAAAAGCTTTTGAACGCTCATGTCTCAAGATCGCTTTTTGTAAATTATGTGGCTATTGCATTTCATAGACAACAGAAATCTACCTGAAAATGGTGTACTGAGGAAAGTTAGGCCAGTGCTTGATAAGATCCGCCAGAAATTCCGGGAAAAGATGAGCCTAGGGAAGGATTTGTGCACTGATGAAAGTCTCCTGCTCTGGCGTGGAAGGCTCAGCTTTCGCCAGTATATACCAAGCAAAAGACATAGGTTTGGTGTCAAGTTATCTGCTTTGTGCGATGTAAAATCTGGGTATATTGCTGATTTTATAGTGTACAATGGCACTCAGACAGAAATCACACATGATGACACACTGGGCATATCTGGCTCAGTAGTAAAAACATTCCTGTCGTCACATCTTGGTAAAGGTCATGTGTTATTCATAGATAATTGGTACACTAGCCCAATTCTTGGTGAATACTTACTCAGTAACAATATTGGAATGTGCGATACTGTCCGAAAAAGAATGCCTGTCATGCCTAACGTGAAAAAAGATGAACTAGTACGTCGTCATGCAAAAAAAAATGTTGTGCATCAACTGCAAAGATAACAGAGATGTTCACAAGTTATCAGGCATCCATAAAGGTGTACTGGTTGATTCAGATAAGCGAGATCGTCAGGGTCAGACTGTGAGGAAAGCCTACAATTGTTGAGTACAACAAAAAAATAACTGTCGACATGGCAGATATGTAGATCAGTTGTGTTGAGTGTATGACGAAAACTTCTATCTATCTATTGCCAGACGCCTCAATCCCGAACGGGGTGGCCACAAACAAACCGCCTCCATGTCACTCTGTCCCCTGCCATTTCACTACCACGCTCCCAACTCACACCCCCCTCTCTCATATACCTCTCCACTCCATCCCTCCATCTCATCCTCGGCCTCCCTCTCCCTCTCGCCCCCTCCACCTCACTCACATACAACTTGCCATTGGTATATAAAGCTGTTCACTCACATGGTGGACTTATCTGTGTTGAATGCATATTACATGTATAAAGTCAAAATGGGCAAAAAGGCGGCACTTCTTGATTTCATTAAGGCCATAATTACTCAGATGGTACAGAAGTTCCATGTAAACCCTTCCACTTGAGCTGCAGCAGAGGGACAAATAGGACAACATTGTGTGGAACGACTGATTGGGCGACACTTTCTGGCACCTCTGCAACCCACTGATAAAGTCCAGAAACCATGTAGGAGGTGCCATGTCTGTGCCCATACCAAATGTGCTGTTCCTTTGTATGTGTATCCCTGCCATGTGGAGTATCACACACTACAAGAATACTGAGTGTAGTAGTAAGAGTGGTTTTATGGAGAAGCAGTTTTTGTTTTATACCAGTGGAATCCTTATATCTTTCTTCACGCATCATATAAGAAAACATTTGGTGCATTTATTTTTCACAAGTCTAAGAAAGCATGAATGCTGCTTTATGTTACTGAAATAATGGAAAAATCATGTGTTATTTTGTTTTGCTCCAAAAATACTCACACAATACAGTTTTACTTTTTATTTTTACTTTTTTATTTCCTACTTTTTACGTTTCTTTTGCCTGAACAAAAATACTAAAATGCTTTTGTTTACAGCACATTACTACTTAACTGAAAATATGTAAATATCATAACTTTCATGTTTGTGAGTAAGAAAATGCTTGTCTGGCAAAGAAAAAAACATAGTGACACCTTATCTGATCGCAAGATTGACAATGACGACACAGTGCAACCATAACACATCGTTCACCTGGCACCACTGCACAGCGAATATTTATTACTTCACAGACCTGTTTTTTTTTTTTATACCACTGAACTCGGGATTTTTCTCTCTATCTTTTGACAATATATATATATTTTTTTCAAACATTTTTTCCTGAATATTTGAAAAGTGCTGCACATGAGATGTACATGTAAACAAACACTAATGCAGTGAATGGGTTAATGTATATTTCCTCTGGTGTTCTGTCTGATAGAACTTCCACTGATCTCTCACCAAATCACATAGGTCTCCTGGTGTTGTGGATGGATCTGACTGGAACATGGTTGACACAACATTCCGTGGGCCAGGGGTACTGAGAACTTCTGCAATGCTGAGTGTTAGTTTGTGAATGCTTGCCAATGAGGATGGGTCAAATCTCTTTTCTGGGTATAGAACATATGCTTCCATCAGGGTAGGCACATCAAATGGGAAATTTTTCTATAGGTAAGATATAGTAGTGGTATAACACTTCAGACTGTTCTTCTGAAACTGTGTCGCCTTTCATCACTGCTGCTCTGCTGAATTAAACGAGCCTTGGGACATGTCCCACTGTCTATAATCTTTAGGTTCTCGAGATTTTCAGGTCTGGTATAATCTAGGGTAGCCAACGTGGCTACTGATTTCAACTTTTGTTGAGGTGGCCCTGGGGAGTGCACGAGGAGCTTCTCTACAACAAATTTTGTCAACAGCTGACTCAGTAGTGGGCCCATACAATCATATAATAAATGGATTATGGGCTCCTTCTTCTGAAATTTCAAAAGGAATCTCTCAAAACTCTGGACAGTGAAGACAACAAATGTGAGGTAAGCTGGGGAAAAATCTGTTTTCAGAATATCTGAAATTCGTTTGTACTATAGCAGTTGATTCAATCTCCCTCTTGAAGTTCTTTTGCTTTGACAGGAAACGAAGGAAGTATTCCCGTTGAATCTTCCACTGCTTTAAGATTCGAAGTACAACTGGCTTCAGAGCTAACCACCTTGAGGCCACATGGCGTAGCACACACGAAGCTGTACAATGAGTGACTTCTTCCAAGGATACGTAATCTTCCCATCTGGCACACTAGACAATTTAAAGAATTAATGAATGTCACAGGCAAACTGGTCAATGTCCATGTCCAACTTTGTGAGTAATTATCTGAATGCATTATGAACATGATGAAGTGAACAGGATCCCAGTTGCAGAAGTACTGTTCTGCAATTATCTTCCAGTTAAACAATCAATTTCTTCTCAAAAGACAAATTGGCTCTGGGTCCACCCATCCCAACATGAAGCATGTAACATGTACTCCAGTTCATCTTTTGAGCAAACTCCATGACCACACCTGCTGCTGTACACCATTTACAATAAATTTTTATGAATTTTATTACCTGGGATTATTTTTTAAAATGCTATTTTATGCTTGTTGGCATTTTGAGTGAAATTTTATGAATTTTATGATTTTATGTTATGCTAGGAGGTTTGTGATGTTTATATATAAGTCCATGGAGGCAAATCTGAGCCTTGTATGACTGACGGAGTAGTTACAGCAGGTTTGCACTCTCTCTCAAGCTAACATAAAGGATAATTCGATAATTCTCTCTCTCTCTCTCTCAATCCAATAGTGGAGGCACAAGTGGGATGAAATTTCTGCAAAAATACGGGCCCACTGAAATTACTCCTGAAGAATAAGGGTGATGGTGATGATGTAAAGGGAATCCTTGCATTCTAACATCCCATGTATAAATACAACAAATCTTTTTGAAGTACTGAAAAATATATGAACTGAACTCAGTATGATAAGTTCAATCACTCATTTCAATAATAACACTGTCCAGTAAAATCAGAAGTACATTCGATCCTAAATTCACATGCTTGCACACACACACACACACATACACACACAAGAGGGGTAAAGAGGACAAGAAACAGTGGAACAGAAAAGTTTCCACATGGCTGCATCACGGCGGAAAGCGACGGCAGTTTGTTTACATCTGGCGAAAGGGAATTCGTGGGCTTCTCCGATGAAGATATGGAAATGGAAGTACTAAACTGAACCAAACAAGAGTAGCAGGAGTAGAAAAAATGGCAGAGAGGAATGTTCAGGAATTAAAAAAGGTATGGGTAGTAATTAGAGACCTGCAGGAGCAGACCTTAGAACAGGAGAGAAAGATCAAAGTCCTACAAAACAAGCTAGAAAAAGTTTGCACACGCAGTGCGGAACAAGAAAGAGAAGTCACAGAATTAAAAGTGAGTAATGAATCTGCCACAAATAAAATAAAACAGCTCAAAAGGGAAAACAAGAGGTTGGAAGAAGAGAGGGACAGAAAGAAA
Source organism: Birgus latro (assembly GCA_018397915.1). NCBI lineage: Eukaryota > Metazoa > Arthropoda > Malacostraca > Decapoda > Coenobitidae > Birgus > Birgus latro. The sequence continues at coordinate 2,972 of JAGKTI010007813.1, read as the reverse complement.
AGTAAATTAGATAATACTGAATTCAAAGTCAAGGATGCAAGATGAACATATTAAGGAAATCAAGGAGCAACATAAGGGGTGGAAGAAAATTCAGGAGGAAGGGAATGTAAATTTGAAAGAGATTATACAACAACAAAGCAAGGAAAAGGTGGAGAAGGAAGTGGTTAGGGTACTGAAAATTAGAGAACCTTTAGTAAGGGATGTGGCAGACAAGAAAAAATGTGTAATAATTTTAGGGGTAAAAGAAAAACGTATGACAATAAGATCTGAAAGAGAAAAAGAAGAACTGAGTAAAGTTAAAGAAATAATATCAGTGGTCATAGAGGGTAACAACAAAGCCCAAGAAGAAACTGAAGAAGTGTTTAGGTTAGGTAAGTACGAGGAAGGAGGGGCGAGGCCATTGAAGGTGAAGTTCAAGTCCCAGGTAATAGTAAAAGAAATCATGAATAGGACATGGAAATTAGCAGATAAAGAGGGATTCGAAAATGTTTGGATAAGGAGAAATGCAAATGAGGAAGAAAGAGCTAAAATAAAGGAGTTAGTAAAGGAAGCTAAGGCAAAAAAGAACAGAGAACGGAGGAAAAGACAGTGTTTTATTGGAGAGTTATGGGCCAGAAATTGAGGAACTGGTACTGACGGAGAGGAGGAGAGAAGATGGTATAAGTAATAATGAAAAAAGTTTGAAACTGGAGTACACTAAAGTTGATGGATTAATATCGGCAATGTTAGAAATCAACAATTTCCTGTGGGTACAAGAACCTGATGTTGTGCGCTTTGTAGAGACTAAGTTAAGGGAGAATATTGATATCCATATGGGAGATGGCAAATACAAATTGTGGAGAAGAGACAGAAAAGATAAAATGGGAGGAGGAGTGATGATAGCAGTGAAGAACAACTTAAATGTAGATTCTGTGTAAATGGGAGAGGGTAGGGCCGAAGTGATAAACGTGAAATTAGAAACTGGAGAGAAATGTAGGAGAGATATAGCAGTAGTATATGTTCCACCTAAGACAAGAGCATGGACTGATGAATACCAGGAGATGTTCTCAGACATGGTTAGTTATCTACAGAAAGTGATTGAGAAAAGCAACAATATAATTCTAAAGGGTGATTTTAATTGTAAAGAGGTGAACTGGGAGGAATGGGACTCAGGAACCGAAGAAGATTCGTGTTAAACAATGTAATGAACAATGTAATGACGCAGTGGGTCAAAGAAGAGACACGATTCCGAGGTGATGACACACCAGCAAGATTAGATTTACTGCTAACCAAAGAACCTGACATAATTGAACCACTGAAATATCTGTGTCCTATAGGAAAAAGTGATCATGTGGTCATTGAGTTCCAGATGATAACAGGGAAAGTGGTGCAAAGAGACGAGCTTTATAGGCAGGAAAGATACAACTTTGGGAAAGCAACTTTACAGAATTGAGAAAAATTTTTGAAAATGCAGATTGGGGAAAATTCAGAGAAACTAGAGAGATTCAAAGGAAATGGGATAACTTTCTAGACCTCTATAACTCAGGAGTGGAAAAATGTGTTCCAAGAGTAAGTGGGAATGAAAACAGGAAAAAGGAGTGGTTTAATAGAAGGTGTATGATAGCGAAAAAAGAGAGGGACATGGCGTGGGACAAATGGAGAAAGAGAGGTAATAACAGAACAAAGGAAGAATATAAAAGAACTAGAAATGAATATACAAGAATTTGTAGAGAGGAAGAAAGGAACTTTGAAAAAGGTATAATCGACAAATGTAAGAACGAACCCAAATTGTTTTATAGATTTGTTAATGGCAAATTGAAACAAAAGGAAGGAATCACCAAACTGAAAGTAAAAGGAGAGGTCTATAAAGATATGGCAATGCAAGCAGAAATAATGAACAAATGTTTCCAATTGGTTTTTACTAATGAAGGGGAGTTTGTGGAGGGGGAGGGAGTGACTAGGAATGTGATGATAAAAGATATAAAAATGGAAGTGCAGGAAGTGTACAAATTACTAGAAACTCAAGATGTAAAGAAAGCCCCAGGACCGGATGGAATTTCTAATTGGGTACTGAAGAAATGGAGTTTAATTGTGTATTTGCTGGAAGAAGGGAAAGTACTAGAGAATGGAAGAGAGTAAATGTGGTACCAATTTACAAGGGAGGCAACAAGGAAGAACCCCTGAACTATAGACCAGTGTCCCTAACCAGCATGGTTGCAAAATATTGTGAGAGGATTCTGAAAGATAGATGGATAAAATATCTGGAAGAGATGAATATTTTGACTCAAAGTCAATATGGATTCAGAAGTGGAAGGTCATGTGTTTTCAACTTGTTGAGCTTTTACTCAAAAGCGATTGATGTGCTACAGGAGAGAGACGGTTGGGTGGATTGTGTGTATTTAGATTTGGAGATGGCCTTTGACAAGGTACCCCATAAGAGACTAATGTGGAAATTAGAGCATATACGAGGACTGAAGGGCAACCTCCAGGAATGGATGAGAGACTTTTTGAGAGACAGACAAATGAGGACAGTAATAAAGGACAGGACATCTAGATGGAGAGAACTAACAAGTGGTGTCCCACAGGGCTCGGTGTTGGCGCCAGTAATGTTCCAGATATAAGTAAATGATGTGACAGATGGAGTGAACAGTTACGCAAGTCTGTTTGCTGATGATGCAAAGATCTTGAGAAAGGTAGAGGTTGATGAGGACTGTAAAATGCTGCAGGGGGACCTGGATAGGATATATGATTGAAGCCTGATGTGGGAAATGAAATACAGCACAAAAAAATGTAAAATATTGGAAATGGGCAAAAGCACCAAGAGGGCATCACTGAATTATTTGATGGGTAATGAACCAATCACAAAAGCGATAGAAGAGAAAGATTTAGAAGTGCTGGTCCAGAATAGTTTGTCACCTGAAAAACACATTAACAAGATAGTTAGAAAGACATATAAACTCGTAACCAACATTACATGTTTGAAGAAATGATAA
>JAGKTI010007812.1:0-24309 GCA_018397915.1 Birgus latro | reverse complement strand
TATATATATATATATATATATATATATATATATATATATATATATGTAAGTATGTAGTCATTCTGTGGGAAATATTTTCCCCAGAGTTGCTATGCTCTTAATTTTGCAATGGTTGTCCATGTTAATGGCAGAGGAAAACTTCCGGAATGCTAATAATAATTTTAGAGATTTAAAAACCCAGAGACTACGTTCCGTTAATAATTCTTCTTATTAATAAATTAAATGCTACTGCGTTTAACCCTTGTGGACAACTATATTGTACATACTTATAAATAATTAGCAATTTTCCATTGGCCTCACTGCGTTTCCGTGAGTGTGACGTGCCCTAAAGATGAAAAGCGGCACGATAAAAACCAGACGTGGGTTTAATATATCTTTATAGACAAAAGTGAATATTTAGTTTTATTAAAACTAAGATTAAATTAAGCTAGATACACCTTGTATATTTCAAGAAGTAATTTAACTGTATTTAGCCTTGTAATTAATAAATAATTGACAATTCCTCAATTCCATGAGGGACAAGGAACTCGCCACACTCACTCCGTAACTCAGCGTTGCCAAATTGGCGCGAAATGCGCTAGTTCTGGCGCATCGGCATGACAAACAGCGCGTAAATTTCGTATTTTGCGCATAACGCATTTTCTGGTGCATTTTTCTTTGATTTGGTGCATGTTCTAGCGCATTTCCAAGAAGTCATAATCATGGGTATGTTAAGCATAAATTTACTTCTTTCCATGCTAGAGAATATGAATTCCGTAAGTTAAACACGAACTGGACAGGACTGGGAATTTTTTACTTTAAAAAATAATCATGTTTCGTAATATTTCTCAACCTATCGTTTCATCGGGCCAGTTAGGATAATAAGAGAATATTTAATTCTCGTATGTTTTTCATTTACAATTCATACAAATCATAATTCCCGAGACTGTATTTAACAAAGATGAAAACTGGAAATTTGACTACAAGGCAACTGCTCCGTACGGTACATGTCAGTCGTATCGTTGGATAAGTACTCTGCCTGCGGCCCGCCTCGCCTCTGCTAGTCCGCCTACCAGTTAGCTGGCTCAACTACTGAAAGCTTGAAATGGTGCAATCAGTTCTTGAATAACTATCAGAATGGCGCCAAATTATACACAAATGTATAGAAAGAGGTGGGAATCATTTCCAGAGTTAAAGGATTGGCTGAGACCTTTAGAAAAAGACAAAACTAAGGCATATTGTGCGTTCTGTAAATGCGAGATCACAGCAAAACTCAGTGACCTAAGAAGACATACAACTTCTGTGAAACATGTTCGAGCTGCAGAACCTTTTTCTAGCACAAGACAAACAAAACTGCCATTCTCACATATCAGTGACACCCAACGCCGTTCATCAAGCCAAGCAGAAGGACGACTAGCAATGGTAATAGCAGAACATTCTTCCATTTTAACAGTGGACCATGTGTCAGTAGCTTGCAAAGTAATGTTCAGTGACAGCAGTGCAGTGAAAAATCTGAAACTACATCGAACCAAGTGCAAAAACATAGTGGTAAATGTGCTAGCACCCCACTTTACGGAGAGCCTCAAGGATGATACTGCTGATGAATAATACAGCCTCCTTATAGATGAATCAACTGATATTGCTGTTACAAAACTGCTTGGTGTAATTGTGCGCTATTTCAGTAGGAAATTAAGGAAAATAACATCAACCTTTCTTGGTATAGTGGAGTTACAAGATGGAACAGCACAGTCTATTGTAAATGCTATTAAGAAACTTTTGTGTGATGTACAGCTGGACCCCCAAAACTTGCTTGGTATTGGAGTTGATAATGCAAGCGTTAATGTTGGATTAAATAACGGTGTGTGTGAACTTTTAAAGAAGGAACTGGAACTCCCAAACTTAATCAAGGTGCGTTGTGTGTGCCACTCAATTCAACTGGCTTTATCTCATGCTGTGGCAGAAACATTGCCTAGAAACATCGATTTCTTGGTGCGAGAGACGTACAGTTGGTTTTCTCATTCTTCCAAAAGACAGCTAATCTACAAGACTCTGTATGAAACATTGAATGATGGGAAACAACCACTTCAGGTACCTAAATTATGTGACACCAGGTGGATATCACTGGAACCTGCAGTGACCCGCATTCTAGCTCAGTGGGAAGAACTTAAAATGCACTTTAATATAGCAAGGTCAGATGAAAAGTGCTTTACTGCAGAGATGTTATACATGTACAGTGACCCCATTAACAAACTTTACATGCTCTTTCTGCGCCCACTTCTGCAGGACGTTCAGAGAACTGTGAAAACCTTTCAGGGGGAAAATGTCGACCCAACAAAACTATCAGACCTTTCTTATCTCATTAGTGCAACAAGTAGGAGAGTGATGATACCTAGCTCAAGAATCGATCCATTAACCTCTGATATTGCCAGTTACATTGACCCCAGAGCATATTTGGGCTATGAATTCGAAAAGACGTGTTCTACCTCAAATCTGACACAAGAAGGTCAGCGACAACTTCGTGATCGTTGCATTTCATGCGGTGTCAAACTGTGTGATGAATTACGAAACAGACTACCAGATAACTTCAGAATCTTGAAGAAGATGTCTTTGTTTTCGGTTGAAGAGTGTCTGAAAGTGGTTAAAGAACCTGTAATAGAAATTGCTGAAGTGTTGGGATATCTTCCTGAACAAATTGACAAAATTGACAGTCAGTGGCGAAATTTAACACTTGTTCGGTGGCAAGAAACTATATCAACGGTCAAATTTTGGGCTGAAGTGGCTAGTTACAAGGATGCAATAGGAGTAAATAGTTTTCATGATCTCTCTGAGCTGGCACTCAATATACTTTCACTCCCTCACTCGAATGCTGAAGTTGAGAGGCTTTTTAGTCAAATAAACATAGTTAAAAGCAAGCTCAGAAACCGGCTAAACTCAAAATCCGTTAGTGCCATTATTACTGTGAGAAGTGGCCTGCGGAGAGTGGGAAAATGTTACTATTCATATGAACTACCAGAAGTAGTAGTTAAGCAAATAGGAACAATGGCAGCATATAGTGAAACAAAATCGTCAGGAGCTACTGCAAGTACTTCATCAGAACCTGCACCGCACTGTTCATCCGAATTATTAGATGAGGAAGCTGACGAGGATCTAGAGGACACCATAATTTTTTCCCTCAACTAAGGGTGAGTAATGAGCATAGACATTATAGACATATACTCTCATTGATAGTGTAAAAATAATTACAAAATAAATACATATATTATAATTATCTTCATTATTATTCTATTTCTTTGATATTTAGTATCATTACAGTAGCAGCAGCAACAACGGTACTGTTTGTTACCATTATTACTTTTTTTTTAATGATCATCAAAACAATAATCATTGCTATTATCATCATCATAACCCTTACTACCAAGGACGGGGAGACGAACGTGTTCCTAGCGCATTTCTAGCGCATTTCAGACCTCAATCTAGCTCATTTAGCAGACACCGTTCAGCTAGTATTTGTAAATACACATCTAGGACGCCTGGTAGCCCGGGAAACTACTGAAACATCACGCCCGTCGTCATCTATTGTTCGACTCAATATATAGCTAAGTGACCTTATTGATTTGGCCAAATCTTTGGGAACTAGCTAGTATATGATGAGATAATTTGTTGGTGTGAGTTAGGGGATTTAATTGCCTTAATTTGCTCATGAGACTTATGCAAATTTACTATTTTGTTTCAATTTAGATTAACTCCCGAGTGAGGAGATTTTCGCACATATTTTTTGACATATTTTGGTGCCCCAAGTGAGGAGCATCACAGAGAATATTTTTCTGACATTTTTGGTGCCCCGAGTGAGGATACTCATGAGGATAAATTTCTGACAATATTTCTGGTGCCCCAGAGAGTGAGGATAACAGATGTGTGCTGTGGCGTTGAGCGATTTTAAGGTTGCTTTGTTGGGCACTGCCTATTACCACGCTATGCCAGACTAACGTCTTAATTGGCTCTGAGCTCGGGGAAGAGTGTGGGGATAATAGCAAAATTACCCCAGAGATAAACCCAGGGAGATACTGGTTTAAAGCCATAAACCCAATCCCTACACTCCTTAAAATTTTAAATGTTAATTAACTGAGCTCGGGAAAAATTGGCTTGGAACCTGAGTGTTGGAAGGATAAAATTACCCCAGAGGTTTAATAACCCAGGGAGATAGGTTTAAAGCCACAAACCATGTCCCACACTCCTCAAAATTTAAAGAGAACTACGGAGTTGTTAAATTAAGGGTAAGTCAAGTAACTTAGAAATCAGTAACAATGTTTATTTCCTTGTTACAAAAATCAGCCATTGGTAAGGCAGGATGGGTAACGAGAGCCATACAGAACTATAGGCAGTCGTTAGAAGAAACGCCTCAAATAAGGGAGAAATTAAGTAGTCTTTTGAATATACTAAAGGAAAGATGGGCAAGGTATGAAGAAAGTTATATTAATTTAGAAACAGCCATCATAAAAGCTGATGATAAGAATCTTTTAGAATTGGAAACTACCAAATTTGAAGGTAAATTAGAGGAATATCTAACATTAGTGAAACTGGTTGAATCTAAGTTATACAAGTTGTGAAACAGGCAAGTAAGGCTGCATTACCACAAATTTCGCTTCCAGAGTTTGATGGGGAGCAGAATTGCAAAATCCTTTTGGGATCAGTTTAAAAACTTAGTCCATGATAGAACAGTTGTCCCTAATGTGAGTAAGCCCTCATATCTATTAGGACAGGTCAAGGGGACGCCTTCCAAATTGTTAAGGGAATTACCTGTGAAGGAAAATAATTATGAGGCAGCTTTGGCTATCCTTAAGTAGAATTATGAAGACAAGGAGCAAGTCATTACCCAACTATTGAAGGCTCTGATTGAATTACCCATTCCTAAACATGATTTTGAGTCCTTGCAAAATTTTCGAATTGTGATGAGTTATAATTTAAAGGCCTTAGGTACTTACAAAGATGTTAAGGCAGCAGATTGGGTGCTTTCTAGAATTGGGTCCTTAAAGCTTCTGCCTAGAAGTAAGGATGCTTTGTGTGGTAGGTACCAGAAGGATAATTTCTCCAGTGAAGAGACTGAGGAAGGCTTGATGCAACTCTGTAAACATTTGCAAGGAACTTTAAAGTCTGCTGAAAATAAACCGAAGGCTGAAGTAAGGAAAGGAATACTAACCAACTGGCTGGGAAACCCAAGTCAGGAACAGCTAAGTCTGTACCTAAAGAAGAGGTAGGTACTTTTCTTAGCTCTTTAAAATCTGAGGATAAACCTAGAAAGACAAGGAATAGACAAGCTGATGAAAATAAGGAGATAAAAATTTCCATGGTAAAGGACAGGAAGGTCTGTGTGTTTTGTGGAGAACAACATTCCAGTGCATCTTGCCAACAGTATCCTGATTACGCTTCTAGAATAATGAGGCTTCAGAAATTGGGGTGTTGTATGATTTGCATGAATTCCGAATACACTTCCACAGACTGTAAAATTAAATCTTTGTTTCAAATGTAAAAAAGACAATCATCACATTGCTTTGTGCCCAAGGATGATGAAACATGAGGTTCCTAAAGCTGCAAGTGTCAATATGACAGTTGCAAAAGCAAATACAGTACTCCAGTAACAATGCCAGCTGCAGTTCCAGTTGCTGATGTAAAGATAATGATTGAAAATAGAAACACATTAGCACGTACTCTTTTTGATACAGGTGCACAGAAAACCTTCACTTCTGCAGACATTGTAGATAAATTAAATTTATCTATTGTCGTCAAGGTAAATCTAGCCATCACAGGGTTCTTAACCACTAAAGAGGCACAGTCTTTTGATTTAGTTAGACCTTTAATAGAACTTGGCGGATAAAAATGCCGTATAACTTCAGCTGTACTGGATAAGATGGAAACAAGCATTTACATAAAGGGACTGAAGGAAACCTCTGATCATTTGCAGAGCTCAGGGATAGGGTTGGCAAAACAGAATGTGAAATCAGATACTGTGGGTCCCATAAAAATGATAACTGAATCAGATTACTCTGGAAAATTCTTACACAGGACCTTTAAGAAGAATAAAGTACAGTTGTTCAAGAGTCCCGGAGGTAACCTTATCATGGGTCAGTTGCCTTTTCCAAAGAAAGACAGAGGAGAGGCCAAATTGGTAGACTCAGTCTTTGTTACCCCCACACTGCCATTTATGGTAGCTAGAATAGGTGCAGAATTAGAACCTACTCAGATAAATGACATGTTGGATGAAAAAATTAACCTGTACACAAACTTTAGGGCCTAGACAGTGTAGGAATACACACTGAGGGTCCAATACATGAAGATAAATAACTTTGGATTTGTAAAACCAGTCTGTGGATTTTAAGGATGGACAGTATTGGGTAGGATTACCATGGAAGCTAAACCATTCGGAGCTACCAACAAACTTCCAAGTAGCTAAGGCTCAGTTAAATTCTCTTCTATGAAAGTTTTGAGACAACCCTGAACATTTGACCATGTATGGTATTATTATAAAGGATCAATTGAAGAAAAAATTTATAGAAGAGGTAGAATTCCCTGTTAACCACAAAGAAGGACATTATTTACCACATCATGCTGTAACTACTCCCATAGATAGTTTTCAGTTGTAACAGTAAAGCATCCAAGGAGTCAGCTAGCTTCAATGATTGCCTATGATGTGGACCTACACTAACAGAGAAGTTAGGGAATGTATTACTAAGATTTAGAGAGAAAACCCATGTTTTTACAGCAGACATTAGTAAGGCTTTTCTCCGGATAGGATTGAGAGGAAGATAGGAAGTTTACAAAATTCCTCCATTGAAAACTTACTGTTTCCGATCGGTGCTCTTTGGCTTTTGTGCTAGTCCTTTCCTATTGAAGCATCATTTTGAAAGGGCCAAATGCTCAGAAGTAGGGCAGGCTTTTTACATGGATAATTTGCAAGGTGTTGCTGAAACAGAGAGGGAAACATTGAAGGCTTATGAAGTAGCCAGTGCCGAATGTGGGAAGGCAATTTTGCCGTTACAGAGCTGGAATACAAATTCACCGCTTTTGAGGAGTAAAATACAAGAGGACAATCCAGATAATGACATTCCCATAACTCAAAATGTTTTGGGTCTTAACTGGGATACAAAGGCTGATGAAATAAGTTTAAAGCCGATTAAGTTCTCTAATGTTACTCTCACCAAGAGGTCCCTGTTAAGTCAGGTCTCCATGGTATTTGACCCATTAGGATTAGTCAGTCCTATAGCTATTAGGGGCAAATGTTTAGTGCAAGAGGCTTGGCGAGAAAAGTTAGACTGAGACACAGAATTAGATGAAACGTATGCTGAACAGTGGGAGCAAATTCGGAAGGAATTTGAAGGAACATCAAGCATAAGTATTACCAGGATGATAAACAGTAGCGAGAAGGCACATTTACACATTTTTTGTGATGCTTCTCAGAAGGCATATGGAGCAGTAGCTTACTGTGCAACAGGAGACGACAGTAAAATTATGTCTAAAGCCAGAGTTGCACCAATTAAGGGAAGAACCCTACCTCAAACAGAATTGGCTTCCATAGAAGTAGGAACTAAATTGACAAGGTAAATAACTACTACTCTTGATATTCAGTTTGAGGATATTTATATATGGACTGACAGTGATATTTGTCTTTACTGGATAGGAAAGGGGGACAGTAAAATTCCCTTCGTCCGCAATTGAGTGAAGACTATAAATGAGCTATCTTCCAAAATTAAATTTATGCATGTATCCTCCAAACAAAATCCAGCTGATCTCTTGAGAGGTTCGACAGTAAAGAGACTGATCAAGGATGACGTGGTTTAAAGGTCCTTAATGGTTACTTATTAAGGATTGGCCTGAGCAAATACTGTATAGTATTGCTGAGGTTAGTGTGGTAAACTTGGATCCAGTAGTAGCTGAGCCAGATGTAACTGATATTAGCAGATTCTCATCAATAAAACAACTCATTAACACCACTAGGTTGGTTGTTGAATTTTTGAATAAGAAAGGGGGGTTTAAGAAGTTTGATCCCATGAAATATTGGCTGAAAAAGATACAAAGGAAGTATTATGGAGAGATTTTTTGTCTTTTATGCCAAGAACAAACTGACCCCAGATTTAGGATTGTTCTTAGACGGAAAGGGTCTAATTAGATGCTGTTGCCGAATAATAAAGGCTGATCTGCCTCTCCAAACTAAACACCCTATACTGTTACCCAAGAATGATTATTTTGTACAGTTAATTGTAAAGGAAGCCCATGATTTGACTCTTCATGGAGGTGTGCTGCAGTCTTTGGCCCGAATGCGCAAAAGGTATTGGATCTCTAAGGGTAGACTGGTCATAAAGAAATCTCTCAAAGGCTGTATAGTATGCAGGAGGTATGAGCAAAGGCCATATGACAACCCAGGGGCACCTGCTTTACCAAAGGATAGGGTAAATATTAGTCGGCCCTTCAAAGTAACTGGAGTTGATTACACAGGGGCTGTAACTGTTACAGGTGAGGGAACTTCCCATAAGGTGTATGTATGTTTGTTTACTTGCACCTACACGAGGGCAGTCCATCTAGAAATGGCAAAAGATCCGAGTTCAGAGACATTCCTGAACGTATTAGCAAGATTTGCTGCTAGAAGGTCTTGTCCAATCAAATTAATAAACGACCAAGGAACCAATTTCGCTGGAGCAGCACTTCTACTTTTAAACATAATGAATGACCCAAAGGTTAACTCGGCTCTGGGAATCCGAACTTGTACCTGGCAGTTCATTGCTCCAAGAGCACCATGGCAAAATGGATTTACAGAACGAATGATTGGAATAGCAAAGAACTGCCTAAGGGAAACTTTACACAGAACTAAGATCACCAGAGAGAAACTGAGAACGGTGATCACGGAAACTGAGGCTAAGATTAATGATAGACCGTTAACCTATATAGATGATACTAGCGTTGCAATTGAAGTATTGACACCAGCTCATATGTTGCATGGCAGGAAACTTCATACGGTACCTTGTGTGGATATCCAGGAGGAATTAAATGATCCTACAATAAAAAATAATGAACTAGGACAACATCATCTGCACGAGGGATACCAACGTCTGAGAAGGGTATTGGACATCTGGAATAGACATTGGAGCAAAGAATATCTTTTGAGCCTAAGAGAAACATATTATGGGGCCCAAGCTGCCAACAACAAATCAGTTATAAACATACAGTAGATGTGGTCTTTGTAAAAATCGAACAACCAAGATCCCAGTGGCCATCAGCTAAAGTGATTTTCACACATCCAGACTCAGAGGGGGTGCTAAGACTTGTAAAAATTAAATGTAGGGGACATCTCAGTATGAAAACTATAGATAAATTGATGCCCCTTGAGTTAACGGCTCCCCCGGTAACAGAGGATGGTGGAGAACAATTGGGTCAATATGCACGACCTAGAAGGGCCACAGCACAGGACTCTCGAGATCTGTGGAGAGAGCTCCTGGCTAGGGGCACATTACATGATACAGCGTATCATTTTTCGCCCGGCCCCAAAACTAAGAAATATTTTCCTCAGAGTTGTTGTGCTCTTACTTTTGCAATGGTTGTTGATGTTAAGGGCAGAGCAAAACTTCCAGAATGCTAATAATAATTCGAGAGATTTAAAAACCGAGAGATTACGTTCTGTTAATAATTCTTATTATTAATAAATTAAATGCTATTGCGTTTAACCCTTGTGGACAACTATATTGTACATACATGTTTGTAATTAGAAATTCTCCATTGGCCTCACTGCGTTTGTGTGACGAGTCCTAACCCGTCCAGTCCCGACCGATTTTTTACCCAACACACCCTCAGAACCAGACCGATTTTCATTTTTTTTTGGGGGGGGGCTCAAACCTCCGCTTTTGGTGAGAAACATCGAAAATTCATAGAGAAATCGCCCTCCTGAGGTGTACAGTTATCAGTCAGCCTTACGTTTTCCTTCATTCTCATGGCACATGGCTACAAAGAAAACAAACTATGGAAGGGTTAACTAATTCAAGCCACTTTACATTACTTATTTATTTATTTATTTGGTATGTATTTCTGTGTAGGACAAGTCTGTATTGGTTTTCACAATTATATAGGCAATAGAAGCATTGTTCAGTCAGCAAACACATCCACATATGGCACCTTCCTTTACGACATTACCACCTCATCACTTCTGTTTGTTTCTTGCTCTAGCTTCTTTATTTCTTTGTCCTCCACCTCAGGAATCACTTTCACCGTGAATTTCATCATTGGAGAGACCGTGGGGCAACATGTCTTTACTTGCCAGGTTACCGCTAACAGGTGAATTGCCGAGTGTGGGGGGAAGGGGGGAAAGGGGGGCCAGGCAGTATCCCCGCCTGACAGCAGGTAGAGGAAGGTCTTCCACATATGCCTACCAAAAATCACCCGTGAATCTTGAAATATGTGCAAACAACGGACCTTGCAACTGACTGATGTACGATGCACGTCGGTGGGTCTGTCCATGGAAAAAAGTAGTGACATGCATCGTACGTCGGTGGGACTCGGCGGGCTAAAGATGAAAAGTGGCACGATAAAAACCAGACGTGGATTTGATATATCTTTATTGATAAAAAAGAATATTTAGATTAATTAAAACTATGATTAAATTAAGTTAATTCACCTTGTATATTTCACGGAGTAATATAACTATTTGGCCTTGTAAGTAATAAATAATTGGCAACTCCTTAATCTCATGAGGGACAAGGAATTCACCATACTCACTCACTCTATTAGCAGTAGCAATTGTAAATACACCTCTAGGGCGCCTGGCAGCCCGGGAAACTACCGAAACATCATGCCCGTCGTCATCTGTTGTTTGACCAAGTATATAGCTAAGTGACCTTATTTATTTGGCCAAATCTTAGGGAACTAGCTAGTATATGATGAGATAATTTGCTGGTGAGTTAGGGGATTTAATTGCCTTAATTTGCTCACGAGACTTATGCAAATTTACAATTGTTTCAATTTAGATTAACTCCTGAGTGAGGAGATTTTCTCACATATTTTGACATATTTTGGTGCCCCAAGTGAGGATAACTCATGAGGATGATTTTCTGATACACTCCAACAAGTATCTGTGCAGAAGATGGTCGACACGTTCCAATATTTTAGGAGCATCTTGTTTTATCACGGATGCCCGTACTCACCTGCCACCCTTCAGTACCCACCACAAAGGGTTGGGGGGAAAGGGTGTTGCCATATGGGAATATTTAACAGAACTACATGTGAAACCTGTCCACAGTATACGGTAAGAGTTGATACCACTCTTGGCTTATGTAGTAATGTAGCATACATGGCCTCTGACCGCACTCGTTATGTTTTGTCGTCATTCAACAGCCCCTTCGTGAAAATGAGGTCATATACTATAAGAATGATTCACAATATTCACCACTGTCAGTTATGAACCCTATCACAGCCAACGTCATGTTTTTATGTAATTCATGGCAATTGTCATGGAAACCTCGAAGGAAACGTGGGAATCTATTGTCCCTCTTTACAATGAGCATCGTAACATTTCTGATATTTCCCGGCAGTTAAGTGTCCACCAGAATACCGCCTATCTCTGGATCAGTCGGTACCGCGAAATTGGGGGATGTAACTGATTGGGAATGGTGCAGCTGCCCACGCAGCGCTACTCCGGAGGAGGACCAGGTTGAGTAGGTTTATCTGTAATTATGTCATAATGCGGAGATAGACTAATGATATATATATACAGTATATATTATAAATCATTTCCGTGACTAAAATATATTTGTAACCCGATTCCGAAGAAAGGAGGTTCCTCAGACCCCTCTGATTACAGACCAATAGCTATCACGTCCTCTCTTGGTAAAGTATTTGATATTGCAAAGAATAAGCACATAGTTAAACATCTTGAATCCAATAACTTAATGAGTGACTGTATGTTTTTCGCCTCGATAGATCCACCATTGATATACTCAGTCTCTTGACTCGCACCATGTATCAATCAATTGACCAACATGGAGAAACTCATGCAGTAGCCTTTGATATTTCTAAAGCTTCTGAAAGAGTGTGGCACTGTTCCCTGCCATCCAAACTCCCTTTCTGTGGACTAACGTCTTTTGTTCCTCTGATTTCCTCTTATCTCAGTGACAGAAAGATAAGAGAAAACAGATGATGTGTACTCCATTTTCCACTCGATTAATGATGGCGTGCCATAAGGATCAGTTCTGGCTCTAACCCTGTTCCTAACTCATATTAATGATCACATATCTGTCACCCATAATCCCATCCATTCATATGCAAATGACTTAACACTTTACAGTTCATTCACGGCTTAAACGGCCATTCACAAAGTATAACTAACTCACATCTCAGTACAGCCATCCCCATAAATCAAGACTTATCTAGGATCACCGAATGGGGATAAAATAACCTTGTCTCATTTAATACTAGTAAAGCCAATATGCACAATTTATGAACAGACAGATGTTGCCAGATTCCTGTTTTACCTTCAATGCTTCTAATATTCCTATCTCCAAAAGTATTGAAATTTTCGGTTTTTCACTTAACAGTGCCCTCAGCTGGACCTCTCATATTAGAGCACTTGCTAAAACCGGCTCAAACGAGCAGTTAGGAATAGTTTATAAGTCATGTGCGCTTTCAGCTGGAATATTGCTCACCCTTGTGGAATGGATGTGGAGAAGTTGCACTATAACAGACAAAAGTCAGAAAAAGCTGTCAGATTGACCCTTTGAGATTTTCAGCCCTTTGCCGATTGTGTCTGTGCTAGATTCAACCAGGCGCGCAATGAGTGCACCGTCGCGCAGCTATATTTGCATTTAGCCGCTGTACACTAACATTTTATGGTAGGTTAATCGGTGTGGTACCGTTGTAATCTGAGTAGTTGCTCTTTATCGCAGTATGGTTGAAAAAGGTAAATACGAGTAGAAGTTAGCCGAAAAGGTAAAATCGCACACCCTTCCTTAGAAAAATATTTGTTTTAAAAAAAGTATTGGAGTTACATGAAATTTGATAGCACCAGGTCAATCTACAATAAATTGCCTTTCTATTGATATATAGCTTATGGCAATTTATGTTAGTTTTCACAGAGAAAAGCGATAGCTCTCGCTGTCATGCTGGCAAGTATCCATGCTGGTAATACTGGTATTCATGGTAAAAACTTATTTATTATGAATATCTATCTCATGTACTCGTCACTGTAAATACAAATAGTTGGAAAAGGATAAACAGGGTAGTGTATGTGGAACAAACCCAGACTCATCAGAATCTCAACGGTTGGATTTATGATGACTCAAAATCGCGTCGTCGAAATCTCAAAAGGTTAATAACCCTAGTATTACAAATCTCAAAGGGTTAATAACCCTAGTATTACAAATAAACTACCTCCTCTGCAGGTAATAAGGAATGTTGTCTCCCTTGCATTATTTTACAGATACTTTTATGGCAAATGCTCAGGCAAAGTTGCATCCATTGTGCCACCTCTCCATGCCTTTCCCAGTGCTACCAGGCATCTGGTAGCGCTCATGACAGGAATGTCACACTGCCATATTGCAGACTTCCGCCCATCAGAAATCTTTTATTCCCCAAACTGGATCTCTTTGTAACTCGCTTCCCAGAGTTGTTTTTTCCCCCCCAAACTTCGGCCTACAGTTGTTCAAGCCCAACTGTTACAGATTTTTTATGACTGGAGAAAACCAGTAATTGGTGTATAGATTTTTTTTTTAATTCATTTGTTTTACCTTCCTTTGTTCTATTAAAAATAAAAATAACCAGGCCATACAAGCTGCAATTGATGGTGACCTGTTCAAAACCGGTTAGCATTCGCGATGACATGGGCCTGCAATGCTGTACCCAGACAGTCTGTAACCGGCATTACTCCACTGGGCGTCTGGGTCTTAAAGCAGCATGTTCAAATAATGCTGAGTGAATGCCACATGGAGGCCGCAATGCAATTCGCACTTGAGTACGTTGAAAAGCATTATTGTACAAACCATACTTTTGTGATGAGAAAACATTTTGCACCGATGGTCCCACACAGTGATAATATATTTGCCAGTCAGTAGCAGGTTTGTAGTATATTAGTGGAATTCCATGAGTTTCATATATTCCTTTGATTATATTTTCTTTTATTATAGCTTACATATTAAATATTTCTTTCTCAGTTGTACAACTGATATATTCTAATATACTACATTATTATAATAATTTCCGATATTGTACTATTACATAATCATTGATTCGAGGCAAGGCATGTGGTCGCATGCAATAGGGGTGGCAGAGTCAGTGCTTGTCTCTTCGGATGGATGTGCGCGGGAGGTGTTGGTCAGCTGGTTGATGTTGGCGAGGGAAAGTTCACCGGCTACAAGTATATTGGCATTTTAGAGGGGGCTCTCCTACTGTCCGTTAAGGCGATGCTTTTTCCTGTGGGGGAACCTTTTCATCTCCTGCAGTATAACAGCCCTATCCATACGTGTTGAGCGGTTAGGTGGTGGTTTTGCCCGATATCCCAATATAACTTCCCACATCCACCCAGATTCCCAAATCTCAACCCCAGCGTGCATGTTTGGACATCCATGCTGAAGTACTGCACATGCCGGATTCAGGACGTCATCTGACTTGCGAAACTATCTCTTCGGCATTAGAGGCGTGGAAACATTTTAAGAAACCCTAAAGGATGCGACCTAACATCCACGCTGGTGGCATCCATGACTAGCAGGTTTAATAGAGGCAGAAGGTGGTTACAACTAACCAAAATAAAAGGAGTAACCAATCCATATCTTAATTTAAGGGGCTGTGTGTAAAAAGGGCCCAACGCACCACCAATGGCCAAACCTGCTTTATTGCATATAACACTATTGTCACCCTTCTCTATGCGCTGGGCTTGAATGAAAGACCCTTGTCCACACGAAGTATGGTTCATAGTCCATACAAAACAGCATGTGTGAATCGACCTTAGAGGCTTGGCGGTGGTTGTCCCAGGTAGGCTGCATATAGACTGGGTCCAACATCCCAACAACTCAGTGAGCGGCGCTGTGGGTTGGGGGTGGGAGGGCGGTGACGGGGAGATGACGTCATGCGTGGAGGAACTCGTACACCAATCAGCAAGCTGCTCGAGAACACCCCCCCGATTTCACCCAATCATCGCCCGGGATGGAGCCTGGGAACATGCCAGTCCATTGCTACACTTGCGTCTGTTTATGTGTGCATTAGGATCATCGCACGTTTGCTCTTGTTACCCAGGTTTACTGTGGTTTATTCTCAGAGAAGGAAGGAAGTGTTGTCTTTGGTAATATTTTTGTTGATAATATTTTTGTTGAATACACACAGACAGAGGGAGAATGCAAGAGAATGAAGAACACTAACCACAGGACTGTCATGTTATTACTCATAGTAATGCTTACTATTATCATTATTATTATTATAAGACTAGTATTGCCTTTCTGAATATTATTATAATTATCATTATTAATAATATGTTTTAAACCCATATTATTATGCATATGAACATCACCATTTATGAACCAATATTGTGCCACAAAATGCACTAAGTTCGGTAATAGTAGATGGGAAAAATTTGCAATTAATTAATTTTTAAGTATTTAGTTTTTTTATTACGCAACAGTAACAAATTTCTGAACTAAAAAGTACTAAAGCATTTCAGTTTTCAAAAAGTATGCATTTCAAGCTTAAAAAACAAAAAAAATAAGGCGCTAGCTCTTAACCGAGTAACAATCACTTTCATGTTGCCGAACTTTGCGTTTTCTGGCGATATTTAAAAGTGGCGCATTGGGCCCTTTCTACGGGCAGCGCCTCATTTCCTGTATTTGGGTCTTCATGCAAAAATCTGCTGCATTAGTACACATTTCGGGCCACATATTAAAATCTTATCAATAATGTAGGCAACACTTCACTGTTGC
The DNA here is from genome assembly GCA_018397915.1 of Birgus latro. Lineage (NCBI taxonomy): Eukaryota > Metazoa > Arthropoda > Malacostraca > Decapoda > Coenobitidae > Birgus > Birgus latro. Next base: position 8,395 of record JAGKTI010007812.1, on the reverse strand, counting down.
AACCCTCATTCTGACCAAGCACATACCTCCCACCTCCCTCCCTTCACACCTAACCAAGCTCATAATGGCCCCCACCTCCCCGTGTTTTCTTTTAAAGGTGGGCATAAGGAGAATGCCTTGAGGACACATGACCTAAGCCCTTTAATAAGATCCCTTTCTGCAGGTCACATTGAAATTTCTGGATCTTTAAACACTCATAAAAAAAAAAACTACTTAAGTCACAGCATTCTACCTATCAAAAAGTACCAGTTTACTATAAGACACGTAGCTGTGTGAAATTTCATATCTCTGTAAAAAGTACCGGTACTTTCTGAATTCTGGCCGGGAAACGAAATCTCTATGCCCGGCCAGTCACCCCTGACGACCAGCGCTATGGATGGACACCTATTGATCCCAGTGATAACAACACCCTTCTCTTACTTTGTTAGATGGAGCATAACAAGGAGAGATAATTTACCGTAACATAATAACAAGATTTAGAATGGGTGATAATAGATAGTTGGATGACATAGGCCAGTACCGAAACATTAGACCAAACTTGCACAAGTCGCTACCCTGCTTTACATACAAATTTATTAATTTTAATTTTAGGATATATATTGTTGAGTAACTTCATGACCCCATTTACAATATATACATTACATATGATGAATGCCAGGAAAGATCACAATAAACCAATTTATGGCATCCACAGCAATACACAGCTGCCAGCCTCTGGGCCGAGCAGTCCTTATATGCCAATAATTATCGTTCGTAGTCCCATATTGTCTTTCCAGTGTTTGCACAGATAGGTGTTTGAGCTAGTGTACAACCATGAGCAAAAATTGGCCGACCATCCTCTGCCAGGGTTTGTATCCTGTCTTTCATATTTCCCATTCCTCCCCAAGTATCGCAGAACATCCCCCCCCTTCCTTTACTTAAGCTACTCTTTTGTTGTGTGTGTCGCATTGCCATCACATAAAAGCATTTAACACTTTCCATTGCCGACAGAGAAGTGTTGGCGAGCTTTTGCCCATGGCACGTATACTATGTATGCTTCCATGTATGTCCAGTAAGTAGCGAAGCTCCGAATCCTGATTTTTTTTTTTTACAAAATTTGGGATAGGCTATGCAATTATTGTGAGCCTAATTGCTGCCATACCTAGTTTGATCCAAATTGATGTCCTCTAAGGAGGTGTTTTGGTGACTGCAGCTGCAAAGGTGCACTAAAATTAAATGAGGGTGGACAGGTTGGCAGTGTTAGTGTTGCAAATTCATTATTTAGTGTGTGTAGGGGGGAGGGGAGATAGATGACGTCCTCTGATTTTTTCTGCCATTTTCATGTTACCGCACAAGTACGCCTCCTTCAGGGCAAATACCTTTGTGAATGCAGTAAATGACTGCAATTCTGATTTTTTCCCCAGATGACCTGAGCAACCTACCTGTATCCGTGACCTTCATGGAGAGAATTTTTTAACTAAAATGTGGACATCTCCTACAACCAACCCTTCCTCTTACTCTGTCTGTCTTTCTCATCCATTGGGCGGTATGGTGGTTCTCAAACATTATTTAACTGATCTTTCCTGGAATGATGATTGCTTCCATGGTTAAAAGCCATTTGAGTGTCTGTGTTCATTATGCAGATTAATCTTTGGGACACAAGTATTTAATATCTTGCCGTATAACTAGTGACAAAATAGGTATAAAGTCTTAGTTCCTAGAGCAACCATGCAAATTCTAGCACCGTCCACCGCAAGGGGTTGCTTTCACCAGGTATCAGTGTTACCCAACTCCTGAATCACGTGTAATTTTTCTGTCCGAAATCATGCCACATCTGTTCTTAAGTCTTGACTAAACATCATCTGTTCTCAGTCCAGGTGTCTTTTTAATACAAACTCGTCCTGTTCCTCTCAGGATCTTACAGTAAACCTCTTGCACCTTCATCTACACCTTCATTTATTTTTTTACTCTGTTGGCTTCGTTGCTATTTCCTGTTCTGATGCAACTGAAACCTTGATTTAAATGTTGACCTCTAACGTAGTGCTGAACAATCCGGTACTGTTCCTGCATCTTCGTCCTCTCTGACACTTTCTGCCTAGCATCAACATTATTTAGACGTAAGTGTACTGTAAATGGTGCCCTCTTCGGGGGTCTGTACTAAGAGGGCATGTGGACCTGTTGGGGGTCTGTCTCTTTGTCCTAAGAACCTTCCTTCTGTGCTGACACCTGCCCTAATGAACTCTTTACCTGCCATCTTCCACCTCTTCTACTTGATGAAATGCCTAATTTCATTCGAACTTTCTCCAAGAAGAATGATCTTTTCATCCCTGTAACCATTGCCACCCATTTGCTCTCTCTCTCTCTCTTTGGTATTTACAGGCTCCAAGTCGATCACCAGTGGATAGATCTTGGAACACTTTTCTTTCCATAGCCTTTTTATAAGAGTGAGTCCTACTTTCTATGTTCTTGCATTCTTCTAAGATTCCTTGTCATCCTTCTATGGAAATTTCAATTAACCCTTTTTAATTAGTGGTTGAAATCTCAAAAGCCTTCAACAAGGTTTCGTACAAATGTTATATTTCCTTACTGTCTTCTTATGACTTACCTTATATCTTTCTGTATGTGCATTCATACCAACATTTCATTCTCATTGTCGTACAGGTGCTGCTACTGATGGCTACAAATCTTCTAAAACCATCAGTAGTGGTGTTTCTCAGGTTTCTTTCATTTCATCAATTCACTTCCTGCTATTCATCATTGTCCTTCTTAGCAGCATTGAGTCTCGTTCACTCATGCGCTGATAACTGCTTCCATAGCATTCACTTTTGCTTCTTACAGCTTTGATCACGAAGTCATTAAACAATCACGGAGATGAGGCTTTGGCACAACTGGCTCTGACACGTTTATTAATTCTGATTAGGTAAATGAAACCTTGTACTTAATGCTTGCCATCATGCAGCTCACAAGAACTTCTGCAAAGGAAGTTATTCTAGCATTCTTGATCTCCACACGCACTTCGTTGCTTAATTATCTCTCAATCTTCTGTGTGTGTGTGTGTGTGTGTGTGTGTCCTCGTGATCTGCTATGGAAATACACCACACTGCATCTCATACAAATTCACATTATCAAAGACTGGGAGTGCTGAACTTCTGTCAGAGACAGACTAGTATGAACCGTGATTTATAGGCAGAAAATTCAGCAGATACATTATATTAATGGTTAGGCCGAAATTCATACACAGTTCCACTTCATTTTTAACCTTGGGCATGTGAGAGTAAAAAAAAATACTGTCCACGTACTCCATCGTGCCATGCATACAGTATGTGTGAGTGGGTGGAGTGAACCAAGAACCTCTGTACTCCTCTCAAAACTTCACAAAATAAGACGTAAAAATCGTCAGATCAGCTTCCTGTGGCTGCCCAGTGCCCAGTATAACTAGCCAGGCTCATATAGCTGCGTTCAATGGTATAAATATAAGCAGTGGAGAGGGGGGAGACTGAAAATGGTAAAGTGTTTAGGGAAGGAGAATAGGATGCAATGGCGCTGTGTAATAACAAGGCGAGGAGCAATGTGAATATGAATGGGAAGATGTCACATATGTGTGGCCAGATACGGGCATAAATGGACGGAGTAAAGAGGGTTTAATTTGGTGATGAGGTGGTAGGTGGTGGCGACCATCATCCACTCACTTGATGTTATGCTGCATGTTTCTTCCTTCACCTTCATCACTCTCTTTTTGTGTCTGCCTCTCTTTTTTCCTGTTTCTCCTATCTTTCTTGTTTCTCCTCTCTTTCCTGTCACTTTTTATTATTCCTCTTTCGTTTTCAGGCGGCTTTACATTGAGTGACAAGCCAAATGGTTTCCTGTAAGTCAGGAAACTATTTTCAGCGATGGGTGGTAACCATATAACCAACCAGTATGTGTTCCCTACTTGTCAGCAGATGGGTTAGCGGAGGGTTAGTGCCGCTCCCCATAAAACAACAAACTCAAAGGCAAACGACCACTCTTTACGGGACACGGTGCTTGGCTATAGATAGATAGATAGTTTTCCTGGTGAGGAGCAGAGAAACAATAATGTCTCTTTTAACTCAATGCGTGTGGGTGTCAAGTAAAGTTCTAAGATGATGATAGAGCTTCTTTACACTGTATATGCATACGATGGATGATGTGAAGGAGACAGCTACATTTTGGAATCAACTAGCTGCCTTTTTTTTTTAATGCAAGGAAGAAGGAACCCCTGGCCACGGGTTTGCATACTGTTCCCTCCAAGAAAAAGCAAAATCAATACAAAAGAGCCAAATTCAAGATCTGCTCATTTCGAGATGCCTGGACACACTGCGTTTGAAAGACTGGAGACCATAGGAAGTAGGAAATACAGACAGAGGAAGACAGTTCCAGAGTAGATCAGTTGCATAAATGAAGGACTGGGAGTAGCAGTTAACTCTTGCATTAGAGAGTTGGACAGAAAAGGGATGAGAGTTTGTTGCTAGACGTGTACTACGTGCCCGTCGTAGAGGTGTAGGGATGCAAGCAGACAGTTCAGAGGAACAGTGACCATTGAAGTAGCGACAGAAGAGAGATAAAGATGCAACAGTGCGACGAAGAGACAAAGGTTGAAGGAAATCAGTAAGAGGAGAGTTAATGAGACAAAAAGCTTTTGACTCCACCCTATCGAGAAGAGCTGCATGTGGGGAGTCTCCCCACACATGAGAGTTGTACTCCATACACGGGCGAATAAAACCCGTGTAAAGTCAACAACTGTTCAGGGATAAAGAAAGTTCGGAATCGGCTTAGCACACCTAATCTCTTGGAAGCAGATTTCACAAGAGATGTAATAGGTTCTTTCCAAGACAAATCCCGAGAGAATGAATCCCCAAGCATATTCAAGGATGATGCAGGATTGAGCTGGACATTATTAAACATTAGTGGGTAATCCCGAGGAAGATTTTGTCGGGTTGATAAGTGTAAGAACTGAGTTTTTGATGCATTAAAAATAACAAGATTATTTTTACCCCAATCAGAGATACGAGCCAAGTCAGACATTAGGTGTGCCATAGCCTCATCCTTTTTTTGTTGAAGTAACTGCTGAGATAGATGTTGTGGAAACCGAATGGAAAGATGAAGAGTGGAATCATCAGCATATGAGTGGATAGGGTTAGATGTATAGCTTAGAAGATCATTGATGAATAAAAGGAAGAGAGTTGGTGATAGGACAGAGCCCTGAGGAACACCACTGTTGAAAGGTCTAGGAGAAGAACGATGGCCATCGACAACAGCGGCTATAGAATGACCAGAAAGGAAGCTAGAGATGAAGGCACAGATAGAAGGATAGAAACCGTAGGAGGGTAGTTTGGAAATTAAAGATTTATGCCAGACGCGATCGAAAGCCTTTGAGATATCAAGTGCAATGGGAAAGCTTTCGCCAAAGTCCCAAAAGAAGGATGACCAGGATTCTGAAAGGTAGGTGAGAAGATCACCAGTGGAGCGTCCCTGATGGAACCCATACTGACGATCAGAAAGGTTGTGACAGGAAAGATGCTTTAAGATTTTTCTGTTAAGAATTTGCTTGAAAACTTTTGAGATACAGGATGTTAAAGCAATTGGACGATAGTTAGAGGGTTGGGAATGGTCACCCTTCTTTGGGACTGGCTGAATGAGAGCAGACTTCCAGCAAGAAGGAAAGGTACAAGTTGATAGACAAAGGCGAAAGAGTGTACCTAGGCAGGGTGTAAGCACAGAAGCACAGTTTTTGAGGATAACAGGAGGGACTCCATCAGGCCCATATGCCTTGTCAGTATTGGGGCCAGTGATGGCAGAAAATACACAAGCTGAAGAAATTTTAATGTCAGTCAAGAGGAAGTCAGAGGGGGGAAGTGATGGAGGAACAGCACCAGAATCGTCTAAGGTGGAATTGGAGGAGAAAGTCTGAGCGAAGAGATCTGCTTTATCTGTAGAAGAAATAGCTACAGAGCCATCAGAGTAGAAAGAGGAGGGAAGGATGATGAGGTAAAGTTGTTAGAAAGGTTTTTGGCAAGGTGCCAGAAGAATCGAGAAGAGTTCGAGTTGGAGAGTTGAGAACATTTAGCACGAATGAAATTATTTTTAGCAGAGCGAAGAACAAACTTAGCATGATTCCGGTCAGAAATATATAAAAGATGTGATTCAGGGGTGGGTTGGCTCCGGTACCTTTTATAGGCCCTCTCCTTGTTGCGGACAGCATTAGAACAAGCATGATTAAACCAAGGCTTTCTTGCATTAGTCAGGGGATATGAGAAAGGAATGTATGCTTCCATGCCGAGAGAATAACCTCCGTAATGCGCAAAGCACTCTCAGATGGCTCCCGGCCATGGAAGCAGTAATCATTCCACGGAAAATCAATGAAGTACTGCCTGAGGGCCTCCCAATCTGCATCTCCAAAGTGCCACAAGCGGCGTTTCTTTGGAGGGTCCACAGGCCGTACCGGAACGATAGGACAGGTTAAGGTAATAAGGTTATGATCAGAGGAGCCCAATGGAGAGAAAAGATTAACAGTGTAAGCAGAAGGATTAGTTGTTAGGAAAAGGTCAGGTATGTTGGAACTCTCTCCAAGGCAGTCAGGAATACGGGTAGGGTGCTGTTCAAGCTCCTCTAGGTCATTAAGGATAGAAAAGATGTAGGCTTGTTCACCGGGTGGATCAGTGAAAGGAGAGGAGAGCCAAAGGTGGTGGTGAACATTGAAATCTCCTAGAATGGAGATTTCAGAGAAAGGAGAAATGGATAGAATGTGTTCCATCGTAGAAGTAAGATAGTCAAAGAATTTTTAATAGTCAGTACAATTAGGAGATAAGTAAACAGCACAGATATATTTAGTCAGAGAATGACAGGAGAGCCGAAGCCAGAGAGTAGAGAATTCAGAAGAATCAAGTTCAGGAACACGAGAGCAAGATAGATCGTTGTGTACATATATGCAACAGCCACCTTTGGCTTTGAAATGAGAATAGAGAATGTAGGAGGATACAGAAAAGGGTTTGCTGTCTGTTGCCTCAGACAGCTGAGTCTCAGAGAGAAAGAGAAGGTGAGGTTTAGAGGAGGAGAGGTGGTGTTCAATGGAGCAAAAGTTAGAGGAGAGGCAACGAATGTTACAGAAATGAAGGAGAGAGTCGGACAGTGGTTCCAGGCAGCTCTGTGAGTTGTCACCGGGAGAGGGGCTGATGGTGGGGGCATCCATGGTCCCCCCCCCCCTCTGGAAACTCCGAGGCATGATTTAAGTGCGCCATTTTCTTTTCTTTTTTTTTTCTTACAAATTTTGAAAAGGAAGTGTAGTGTGTAGCGTGCATGTAGTTTGGTGTTGACAGTTAGAGAAACTTGTATTAGAGAGCATGCTGGCTTACTCTCTGTGTTACTGAGACACTGAAAAAGTTCAGCAAAGGGGGATGGTCAGGAACAAGTCCTGAGAGCTGATGAAACGGGAGCTCCAGCTCTCCCTGTCATCAGCCTTCCATCCATCTTGGGAGTAGTGCCCTGTTCGACTGGTGCTACAGTCTGCTCCTACTGATGCAGTAGTTATGCTAGGTGTGAGAAAAACAGTCTGATAACGACTGCATCAGTTTGTAATAACTAGCAAGGTATTTGCGTCGCCGTTTGTCATACTTCAGTCTAGTTGCCATACGTCAATGTATAGTATGATGCCATGGACGATAGCAAAGACAAGATTAAGATTATGTAAAAGCATCATCAGTTTTTTTTTTTTTTTACATGTTTCATGCACATATTCTTACAGATGATCAGTACGAGCGTTGTGTCATTTCTTCCTCCAGCCTGAATGACCAATGTGCATAGAATGCTGAGTTCTTATCCAAGATCATAAAACAGAGGTAGAACCTGGATTTACATACATAACCTACTGATCAAAATACAAAGCTCCCAGTGGAAAACACTGTCACCAAGGCTCAAAACTCCTTGTTAGTGAAGATTGCAAGCAAAGGTCAAATTTTTTCGCATTTTTTTAAGCGAAGGAGCTGCACACAGGATACCTCTCCAGACATACTGCTAGAAATGCAGTTTTCCTCCTGGAGGTTTTGAAATGTCTGCGTGCAGTGAGATGGAAACAACGCTAGAAGTGAAATGGTAGTTTGCTGCTTCACTTCTCGACATTACACCAGATCATACAGCACTCGGTACCCAACAGTTTCAGCCTGGGGGAATAATGCATTGGTATCCAGTCTATTTTGTTACCCTTACATAGCAACATGCGATTTCTGGTTATTCCCAAACTGAATCATGTAATAAAAGACCATCTTGTTTTCGCGCTGGGGTAAATAAATATCCAGTCTATTTAATACACCCAGTGTCTGGGAAGGAGATTTTGAAAAGGAAGTATCGCGACTTTGTCCGTGATATGCTGAGAGAAAGTTACTCCAAAGGTATTGAGAGGTAT
>JAGKTI010007811.1:0-35597 GCA_018397915.1 Birgus latro | reverse complement strand
GAAGCCAGTGAATGTACAGTGAGATTGGATGGGAAGGATATGGAGAATGTGAGTGAATTTAAGTACTCGGGCAGTGTTATGAGTAAGGATGGAAGTCTGGAGGGTGAAGTGCTCGAAAGGGTGCAGCAGGGAAGGAAGGTTGCTGGTTCGTTGAAAGCAGTTACATGACAGTATTGTGATACCAACTCTGACATATGGAAGTGAAGCTTGGACCCTGTTGGATGGACAGAAGTCAAGAGTGAGAGCAGTGGAAATGAGTTATTTGAGAGGAGCATGTGGAGTCACATGGAGAGACGGACTAACAAATGAGGAAGTGAAGGAGTGTTGTTGTGTGGTTGAGGACGTGATGGGAAGCGTTAGGAGAAACACGTTAAGGTGGTTTGGGCATGTGGAGAGGATGGAGAGTGAAAGATTGACAAGGAGAGTGTATGTGAGTGAGGTGGAGTGGGCGAGAGGGAGGGGGAGGCCGAGGATGAGATGGAGGGATGGAGTGGAGAGGTATATGAGAGAGGGGTGTGTGAGTTGGGAGTGTGGTAGTGAAACATGGAGGTGATTTGTTTGTGGCCACCCCGTGCGGGATTGAGGTGTCTGGCAATAGATAGACTGATAGAAGTAGGGGAAAAAAAGAGAAAAATATTACTACATATGAACAGTATAACACTGTACCTGTATAGGTTGTACATGTACTGCATATCATATGACCAGCAGTGTAACTGCTCTGCTGGCTGGCTGTCAGGCAGCAACGCTGCTTTTCGCCTGCACTTGCTATGTACCGTCCCTCTTTTTCTTTTTCTTTTTAAAGGTCCCCATATGTTAAGGCGAACGGACATTGTGCAGAAGGACATTAAACTGTGCATGAGTGTACATACATTCTGGGTGTGAAGGGGTTAATGGTTTTCAATAAAACTTCTTTATTAACCCCTATGGTGCTATGAATGACATTCGATGTTGGCGATGTTTGGTGCGTGGAGTGCTATGAATGTCGATCATGTAAGCTCTGTAAAAAAGCTGGTGGTCAAACTCCTCGCCACAAGGCTGCTCGGGATGGGACGTATGGAGCGTAAACTTGAGCATAAAGTCCCATTTGGCAACTCTGTCTCAGCCACTACCCCACCCCCCCAGTGACCCCCCCACCCCTCCTCCTCCGCCTCTCAATACCCAACTGCCTCCTTCCTTGTGTCAGGTGTGCTGCTCATCCCCTCTCTGTTCTTTCTCTCTACCCCCCCATCTCTCTTCCTTTCTTCCCTTTTATTTATTTATTTATTTCTTATGTGCATTCCTTCTACCAAATAAATATGTTTTATGCCTTTATCATGAATGGTTCCTTGTGTCATGTGAGCTGCTCAACCCTTCCCTGTCATTTATTACTACCCCTCTCTCTCTCTCTCTCTCTCTCTCTCTCCGAGAGAGGAGGGAGGAAATGGAGAACAAGAGAGAAAGAGAAGAAGGACCGATGTTATGATTTGTCATTCGGAGGGAGCTGCTTGTGCCATTCCTGTATTTACTCTCTCTCCCTCTCTTTCTCCACTAGTACCTATTTATTTACTTGCACATTCCTTTTACCAAATAAATGTGTTTTATGCCTTTACCATATTGCATTCAATACTTTCTTTAAGACATCTGCGAAAATTACATGTTTTCTAAATTTTCCTGTTTATTCTCCATTCTCTCCCACACGAGAGCGTTTGTGCGGTATCTGACACATAAGAAAAACAAATATTTTGTGGTGTGTAAAAACAGGCTCTCCAAATGTCAAAGACTAAAATTAGTCTTGGTGATATTTATTGTGGCAAGGGGGCAAGACAAGGTGAGGGAATGATTCAATTTATTTATTGCTTCTTAGCTCTCTCTCTGTCCGAGAGAGGAAGGAGGGAAAGGAGAATGAGAGAGAAGAGGGACCGATGTTAAACTTTATCTCGTTATTCGAAGGGACACTACTTGTGCCATTCCCGTATTTATTCTCTCTCTCTCTCTCTCTCTCTTTTACACTTCAAATCTCTTTATTTTTATTCATTCATATGTGTTTTTGCTTATAAGATGCTATACATATATATATTTTCTTGATGCAGATTGATTTTCCATTTTTGTTTATTTTCTTCACTTTATTTATTTATTTCTTATAAACATTCCTTCTACCAAATAAATGTTTTCTGAATTTATATCATATTGCATTCAATACGTTCTGCAAGATCTATCTATCTATCTATCTATTGCCAGACACCATAATCCCGTAAGGGGTGGCCATTTGACTTTGAGTTATTTATTTTACGGGGAGGGGCACTAACCCTCCACCAACCCACTTGTTGACACGTAGGGAGCACGTATGGTTTGGTTATATGGTTACCACCCAGCGTTGTAAATGGTTTCTTGGCTTACAGGAAACCATTTGGCTTGTCACTCAATGTAATGCCACCTGTTTTCTGCGAGATGTTTGTGAAAATTATGTTTGGGGAAAATTTCTCCGGTTGTCCTCCATTTTCTCCGATGCGAGCGCTAACTATTTTCAGCATAGATGCGTCACTATGCAGTTAGTATTTGACATATGGAAATGAAATATACATTTTCTGGTGTGTAAAATTAACCTCTTCAAATAACAAAGTAAAAAATTTAGCTTCGTGAAAGCTGAAAAATTGCCCCCTAACTGTGTTCTGGAGGACAGATAGGGTGGGGGAATTACGTACCTTAGGGGCTAAGCTGCAAGACTGTGTCAAGGTAATGTTTTCACAGGGAATCAGGTAAAGCAAAGAATGAAATAATCAATAAATGGGATTTTGATGTTTCTTTCATCCTTCTCTGATAACATGATATCGGTTTGGTATTGGAAAAAATGGAAACGCTGGCAATATATCAGTTCAGCGAATCATATTGGTAACAACTACACTCTTAGTACTGTATCATATCCTGGTTCATGTACCCACCTAATACAAAAAGAGTTTAGCTATTAACAAATCCATACAAGTTTACACACAATGTCCTGACATCACATCCATTCACGACACCAAAGGCAACAGATCATCCCAAAGTTCATTCTTCACATCCTAATATACCCGTTGTGGAGGTAAATTCCAATTCAACTGGAACAGCAACATTCCGTATAAGGTTCACAGCGAGACTATACCTTCTCCCCGGAAGGACAGTGCCGGCCAGAATTAACCCTTACCCATGCTTGTGAGCACAAATGATGAAGGGGTGTCTGTACAAGCAGTAATGCAAGTTAAGGTGTTGTGATGGCTAGAAAAATTTAAGTGTTGTGATGGAGAGCTTATGTCTGTCAGTCTATAAGTCTCAGTCTGACCTGACAGAGTGCAAACATATGGATGAATGTGAAAGGTCATAATACCAGCACCCACATCAAACATCTACTTCTTTTGTACAATCAACTTCAAAGAGGTTAGGTGTGCTAAGCTAACTCCAGGCCTTCTATATCCCTGCACAGTTGTTGACTTTATACACAGGTTTTATTTATCCTGTGTAGAGTACAACTTTCATGTGTGGGGAGGCTCCCCACATACAGCTCTTCTCAACAAGGTGGAGTAAAAGACTTTTTGTCTCATTAACTCTCCTCCTCTAACTGGCTCCCTTCAACCTCTATCTCTCTGCCACACTGTTGCATCTTTATCTCCTTTTTACCACTGCTATAATGGTCACTGCTTCTCTGAACTGTCTGTCTGCATTCCTCCATCACTACAGCAGGCACATTGCACCCATCTAGCAACAAACTCTCATCCCTTTTCTGTCCAACTCCCTAATGCAAGAGTTAACCACTACTCCCAGTCCTTCATGTATACAAAAGTCAACTCTGGAACTGTCTTCCTCTGTCTGTATTTCCTACTGGCTATGACCTCAGGTCTTTCAAACATAAAGCGTTCAGCCATTTCAAAATGAATGAATCATGAATCTGGCTGTCTGTTATTTTGGATCTGTTTCTTTTCCTGGAGGGAATGATCTTGTGGGTTTCTGGCCTTTGGTTCCTTCTTCCTTGCATTAAAAAAAAAAAAAAATGCCATGGCTTAGCTTTTAAACACTAAACTCAGGACACACACAAACATACATTGCGAAATGAGTGTGGTGCCGCTGAACCACAGTAACTCCCTGGTGCAACTAACAGAATGCAATTATCAACTAACTAATAAGTACGGGGCTATAATTCTTGCATTCACTTACATCATCTCCAACAACTTGTACACCCAATGCTCAGCAAGCAGCATGCCAACAACAACTGTCTGAATCTCTGCCTCTTCAAAAGTATTCATGTCAACCATTCTTGTTAATAAAAGCTGCTCTCCAATGCAAGTCCAACACTCAGCACAGATCCACCAATCTCCTCAAAAAAGTTTACCAGATTTCCCCCCTGCCCTCCTCCCTCTTGTTGTTCTTGATTTTTTTTTTATTGATTTTTTTTTCTTTTTTGGTGGTTGTAGCCCACTGAGCTTGTTGTATTTGCAATTTTTCTTATATCTGGCTACTACCACATACTATAATAAATGTCCTAGTATGTATAAATAAGCCATCCAATACTTACATAATGTAATTTGAAATTGCACTGCTTTATCTTGCTCAAACTTATGAGCCATTTTATCACTCAGATGACCAAACTTGAAATATGTGAAAGTAGCTGACCTGGTGGACAAGCAGGGGGCACAGCTGCAATACCATACATCCTCCCAGAGCCTCCCAGTGGTGGGGTTCGGGCAGGGGACTCCAAGCCTGAATATCGGTCTACAGTGTGAACCTTGGTACTGTAGGGAAAGAGAACTCCCACTGTTATATATGTTCAAGATGAAACTTAGTAATGTAAGGAAAAAGAACCATCATTGTTATAAGTGTTCAAAGTCATTTATAATATTCCTTTTTTTCAAATTTCCTCTCCACCCCTAAAACCCTCTTGTATGTACCTAACCATATGCTGAAAAATTGTCTCTGCTCTCTTTGTCTGAATACATCACCAATATTTTTTTTACATCATGTCCTCCATATTAAAATCAATATTTATCATTTCCTGCTCTCAAATTACACTTGCTTTGTACCCTATCAGCAATAGCCTATGCTCCCTACCTTGTGTCAACCAGTGCCTTAAGTATGTTGAAGTATTCTTGTTGCAGTGTACAGGTTGTGTCTTCAATGTGATGCATGGATGTTATGATAATCTCATCTGCATATCAGATAATGTTAGTGGGTTGTTGGGGTATGGGACTGTTATGCAAGTAAAGGGTGAAAATTATAAGTGAATGAACACAGCCCTGTGGAACTCAATTTGGGAAGTTTCATGTTTGTGATGACTTGCCCTGGAATGTAACATCAATGCTCTTCTCTTCTAGATAAGGAGTTGGCAAGCCAGCATTTGGTGTTGTTCTTTATGTCTGTGTTGTAGATTTTAGAAATTACTGTGTTGAAGATGGCATCTTTATCTATAAAGTGGATTTTGCAGGGCTGATGATGTGTGTTCTCTGAGGTTGTTGTTGCTGCTCAACCCCACCCTGTGTGATTGAACAGACCCAGCAACTGCAGAAAAGCAACTGTCCCTATGGGGATGCCCCACAGGTTTCCTGAACTGTTGATGTTAGGTCTGTATCTTAGTGTATCATGTACTGTGCAGTGCTTCTCTCTCTCTCTCTCTCTCTCTCTCTCTCTCTCTCTCTCTCTCTCTCTCATGTGTGTGTGTGTATGTGTGTGTGTGTGTGTATGTGTGTGCTTATTTACCTTTTTTTTTATTTATTTATTTATTTTTTTTATGTGTCCGACTCTGGGCATAGGGTTTATAGCCTGCTATCAAGGCCCAGCCGTCCTCCATACACCTCTACATGTCACCACTTCGGCGCTTAACACCCACCGTCCATATTGAATACATGCTAGGGCTGTTTCATACAGGACTGGTGTATTGGTATTAGCGGGGTTATTTTTACGACATGTCGGCGGGTCTTCTGGTAGATCAGTAAAGCCTGATTTAATGAAATTCAAATCCTTAAACTGTTCCCTGCCTCAGCGAGGATTCGAACCTGGGTCCTTCGGGACTGCAAGCCAACTCTCTACCGATCGAGCTACCCCTCCCCTGTTTGTGTTCTAAAGGATTTTAATTAAATTTGTGTTGCTCTGCCTCCAATGCTATATCTATTCAATTTTGCTTTGAAAGCATGGGCCATATTTGCACAAACCACATTTTGTCCAAATTATTCCATTTGGTTTTACGGTAAAAGTCCATTAATCCTAACGGCAGTGGACTGAGAATCATTTGGATTATCAGATTTTTTGGATTTTTGGGTGGGACCTCTAAGACACTTAATTTCAAGTTTAAACTGAAATTTTACAGAATGGATCACTTTTCATTCATTCATAATACAATATGGCACATATTAACATTACATATTACTGTACACAAATTTTTTACTTAATAATGTATTATTGAAGACACAAACTGTAATTGGTTAATTAAGAGATGTTATGGGTTGTTTAACTTACCAGTAATGCATAGTGTTGAAAACGGCAGTTGTACACAGGTAAATCCAATTAGACAGAATAAGTCCAGGGTTAATAATAATATGCACTTATTGTAAAAGCACAAAAACTTAATGTGTACTACTGTGGAAAATTCCTTAAATTTACAGTACAGATCCAAAAGTGGTCGGTTGTTTACAAGAAGTTGCCAGTCCATGCATTACCTGATCCATGACCACACTGCTCAGCACTTTGGCACATTTGGTGCCCAGTTTGAATTTTCTCATTTTGATTTTTTTCTTTTTTTTACTTTTGGAGTTTTTGTCAGCCTTTTTCAAAAATTTGGATTATTGGGATTTTTGGATTATCAGTGTTTGGATTAATGGACTTTTACTGTACAGTAAAACCTCACAATATCGGACTAATTGGGGCTCAAGCCAGTCCGAAAAAAGCGACATCTGGACTCCCCCCTGGACTTCCTCCTCCTTTTGTTATGTACAGAGGCTGGCTTGTCATTCATGCATTTATTCTCTCTCTCTCTCTCTCTCTCTCCCCACTGGGCACTTCCTTTTTACTTCACATATTTTTGTCTTCGTTGCAACCTTCATCTTCACCTTCCCATTCATTTTTACCTTCACTTTCAGTTCACTCTGACATTCACATTCACTTTCATATTCAATTCCATGCTCACTTTCACCTTCACCTTCACACTCACTTTCACTATCACTCATTTTGAATTTCAATTTCACCTTCACTTGCAACCTTACTTTCTCACTTTCACATTTACCTTTACAATTACTTTCACTCACCTTCACTTTTGCCCTCCCTTCTTTTACTATCACATTCACCTCCACCTTCACCTTCACTTTCAGCTTTTCTATCACCTTCATTTTCACTTTTACATTCATTTTCACCTTCATTTTCTCCTTGGCCTTTACTGTCACCTTCACTTTCACCTTCATCTTCCACCTTCACTTCCACTTTCAACTTCACTTTTGCCTTCACTCACATTTACTTTCACCTTCACTTTCAATTTCCATCTTCACTTTCACTTTTGAGCGATTGGTGAAAAAGATAACTATATCTGATGTGAGAGGTGTAAGGCTGAGAGGAAGACCACGAATAGGATGGATGGACAGTGTGAAGAGAGCATTGGATGCGAGAGGGTTGTCTATTGAGCATGGAAGAGTGGCTGTGCGTGATAGAAATGAATGGAGAGAAATTGTAAATGAATAAATGATGACGCAGCCCTGAGGGGATATTCTCCTGCATTTTGTCTGATCAGCTGATCAGGTCAGGTGCAGGTAAGGGGCTGGATCCATTATGATGCGGCAGGGGTAAACCAGCTTTGCTGTCGGGCCCTGCTGCGGATGTCACTGACTGCACTGCGTAGTTGACCCTCATGCGGTGTGGTGCGGTGAGGATCTGTCCCTTCTCCCCTTTAGGGCTAAGATGCAAGTGAATGTGTATGAGTGGATGAGTTAATTGGTAGTGTGTTGACCTGTCTCAGCTACTTCCCTTTTCTTGGGGGAAGCAGCCTAGGTATACAGATAGATAGACTTTCACTTTTGACTTCGCTTTCACATTCACTTTTACTTTCACTTTTGACTTCACTTTCACCTTCCCCTTCACTTTCACCTTCTACCTTCATTTTTACTTTTGACTTCACTTTCACCTTCACTTTTGCATTCACTTTTAATTTCACCTTCACTTTCACATTACCTTCACTTTCACCTCCACAATGCCTTCACTAACCTTCTATGTTACATTCACTTTCGGAGGGAATATAGAAGGAGAGAGAGAGGAGGGACCAAGGTTATGCCTATCTCTCTCATTTGTTTATGCCAAGGGGATGCCACTTGTCATTCCTCTAATTTATTCTCTCTTTCTGTCTGTTGACTTCGACATTCCATATTCACTTCCGTGCTTTCTTTTACCTTCACTTTTACAATCATTATCACAATTACTATTTCATTTTCAATTTTACCTTCACTCTCCTTCTCTTTCTGTCCCTCTCTCTCTCTTTCACCAGAGAGAGATGGGAGGAAGGGAAGGAATGGAGAAGGAGAGAGAGAGAGACCGAGGACAGATGTTATGGTATCTCCTCCGTTTGTTTGTTTATTTATTCCAAGAGAAGGACTGCTTCTGGCTTTATTGGACTTTTCCTGATGCATAAGAATTTAGTCCACTTGGCTCCTCGAGTCCGATAAAAGCGAATTCCGCTATATTGAGGTTTTACTGAACTTCTATTTGGAAAACTAAATTTTCGTACCTCACCCAAGCAAGATCCTACCTTTAATTTCAAACTGTCTTATCATTCTCCCCTCATCTGTTATGATATGATCTTCTCTATCAGTATTCTCTATACCATGTGTAAACTTATACATCATTATCATATCTCCTCTTTCTCTTCTTTCCTGTAATGTAATCAATTTCATCCATTCCAATCTCGCTTCATACTGCAATTCCCTTAAGCTTGGTATCACTTTTGCAACTGCTCTTTGCTCCTTCTCTAATTTCTTTATGTTTTGTAAAGTGGGAAGACCACACCACGGCAGCATATTCCAGTCTTTTTGGTTTTACCATTGTCATTATCAATTTACCTAAGATTTCTTCACTCAAATAATTAAATGCTATTCTTATGTTCAATGAATTACAGTACCCTCACTAGTTTCGCGCCTAACTAGTACTGCAATTGAGTCGCAAAACTAAAACTCGCGAAATTCGTGCATATACTTTACATGTAATAAGTGGTAATTGGTTCCGGGGTTTGCCTCCTCATTCCCCCTTAGCTACCCATTAATGACACAATACCTCTACAATATATTACATACAATTAATCAGACATATAATATATTACTGAACAAAGAATTTACTAACACTGACACTTAAGCTGAACTGGGGCTTGAAGATGAATTCCAAAGCAAGGAGCAGTGGTTATTTACCTTTTGTTTGTGACGTCACAAACTTGGCAGCTCAAAACAAGTGACTGAGAAGATGCAGGGGCTCATGAAAATTGAGCAAAAATCACGAGACTCCTAGTAAAAAAACATTTCCTTGTCATTGCGAAACGAAATTTCGTGAGAGTATATAGCGTGAGAAGAGTAAAGGTATTGCATATGCTCCACTAGTTATCTTATTTATACGGTTCTCTGGTGATAATTTGTGCTGTAGTACTACACCCCAATCTTTCTTCTGATTAGCTTCCCTTGTCATTGCGAAACGAAATTTTGTGAGAGTATATATCGTGAAAAGAGTAAAGGTACTGTATATGCTCCAGTAGTTAGCTTATTTATATGGTTCTCTGGGGATAATTTGTGCTGTAGTACTACACCCCAATCTTTCTTCTGATTAGCCTTGTCGACAACTTTGTTTCCCATTTTGTAATCCCAATTAGGTCTTCTCTTACTTATGCAAATCTCAATTATATTATACTTACTATAGTCGCGACGTGCGACTCTGAGGTTGTTATTATCGTGCCCTGACAACCTACCATTCAAAAGTGTGTCTGATTTCGTGTATGATATGAGATGCATGTGATTCGTATATAATAATATTCGTGTATAATACATTCATGCATAATAAAATGAACTGTGTATAATATGATACGAAATAGGACGCACTTTCGAATGTTAGGTTGCCAAGGTACGATAATGACAACCTCAGAGTCGTGCGCCGCGACTATAGTGTTAAAATCACTGTGCTCTATAATATGGAGTAGCTTTTCTCAAGCTAACACAGCATAACTTATGTAGCCACCGCCAGGGCAGCGCTGGTGTAGCAGCAGCCATGTTACACCTCGCCTGATGCCCACGGTTTTTGAATTGAGGTGTTCGTTGGGATTTTGAAAGCAGCCGATGATTCCTTAATATACAGTGCCGTGGACACCTGTGCAGCTCCTGAATGCAAAAATGGATATAGGAAATCATCAAAACGAGATGGCATCACATTTCACAAGAAATATATCCTTTTGCTAATTCTGTAAAATGACTGCCCCCTGGGAAGGGGCAGGAAGATTCTTCCCCAGTATCCCTGCATGATTGAGGCGACTAAAAGTGGCCCATATATCTCCAGTCTTTCTCTCCACGTCCTCGTCACTTCTGTTCACACCCTCTTGGCAACAAACAGTGATGTGCTTATATACTTTAAGATGGCAAAATATACATTATTTTCATATATATGCTCTTTCAGTCGACATCAGTTTTTTCATTACTATCATCAACAGACATTAGGTTAAGGTCATACAGAAAAACGAAAAAGAAAAAGGGCATGTCATGCACTGCAGCAACCTATGGCATTTTTTTAATACTCTGGACAAAATGAACCCAACATAATTCGTTGAACTAGGCAGAAAAACAAATATTATACATGCATGTTTTTGTATTATAAGTGATGAGTGGAAGGGTTTCAATATGGCGGCCAAGGCTTCACACTCACGGCGGAGAAAGCCACTCCATATTATAGAGCTCAGTGGTTAAAATCAATCTTCTATAAATGACTTGATTTATGTAGTTGATCTAAAACCTCCTGCAACTCTCAACAAAATATTAACAATTTTCTTGATTTTTGGATCATCAGCAAACTTACTCTTATATGACTGAACCTCACTGGGAATATCAATTTCATATATCAGGAACGTATCCCACTACGTTACAGGGGTTGACGCCAGGAAAGGCATGTGGCCAGAAAACTTTGCCCCCGCTACCTAGTGGTGGACTTTTGGGGGGAGGCGTGATGGGGGTTTCACCAGCATAGATCATGGGTCCGAGGTGAGATGGGGCTCGAACCTGTGCTAGAAGGTACAGGGCATTGAGGTTCCCAGGCTGATGCTTCCGCCCAATAGAGAGGGGCCCGAACCTGGGAGTAGCACCCCAGGAGGCTGCCCTATCAGTGGGTGTATATTGGCAAGGCAGTTGCAGTGCCCAGGAGCGCTTGAAGGGTGTCCCTGCAGCTATCCCAGCAGGGTGCCCCGAGGCCACTACCATAGTCACTGGTAAGCTGGTGGGCTAGGGGTCCCAGATCCAATGCCTGGACCTGGGACTGTGAGTGGGTGGGGCCTGTGGAATGCTTACCTCCCCCCCCTATCTCTACTGACTATGACTAAATACAAGTATAAGCATCAAAGCAAGCCTAAGGACATTAAATTACCCAGGGGGATTAGAGTGGGTTCGTGGAATGTGGGAAGTTTGAGGGGAAGAGCGGGGGAAGTCGTTGAGGCATTCATTAGGAGGTGGGTGGATGTGGCATGTTTGCAGGAAGTCTGGTACAGGGGTAGATCAGCCAGAAAGACTGTTGGGAAGGATTGCTACTATAAATTGTTTTGGCAGGGGGGGGGGACTGATGGATATGGGAGTGTGGGTGTGTTGGTTGTGGAGAAATGGGTGGAATATGTTATGAGAATAAGCGATGGGATATTGATAGTGAAAATTTTGTTCAGTGGAATGATGATTGCAATTATATCTTCATATGCTCCACAGGCAGGGTTGGATGAGGTAGAGAAGGGTAGATTTTGGGATGATTTAATATATGTAGTTGGTGGTATGGGGGATGATGAGATAGTGGTTTTGGAAATGAATGAATGAATGAATGAATGAAATTGACTTGGCGGCGCAACAGCAAGGGTCATATGCCGCCGAACACAAAAACTGTAAAAAGGTCAGCATAATGTAAAATCAATAATAGGAGGAGACATAGAACACTCCAAAACTAAAAGACAAATATAAGTGAGAAACACCATAAAGAGAGTTATAAGAACAACATTAAAATATAAATTTAAAATGAATTGAGCGCTATAGCTTCCTCAGTAGGCCAGCATGAGTTAAAAAAGAGAAAGTGTCTCCTTTTGCAGTACAAGCGTCCTCCCCAAGCACCAAGGAGAGAAGGTAGGACCCGTCACCGGTCCGGCACCTTGAAAGGTACTGCTGATGAAGGTCTCCCAGACTGGGGCACTCCACAAGAATGTGCCATACTGTCAAAGGAACTAGGCAATCATCACAAAAGGGAGGGGGAGCCCTCTCCATTAAAAAACCATGGGTCAGCCTAGTGTGACCAATCCGCAGGCGAGCTAAGGCTGTCTCCCACTGACGTGACATTCCTACATACCCTCCGTTACCCAGGTCTTGACGAATACTGCGAAGCTTATTTGACCCAACGGCATCCCTGGGAGGAGATTTAAATGGTCATGTGGGTGAAGCAGCTCAAGGTTATGAAGGAGTCCTTGGGGGATGTGCATATGGTATGAGAAATGCAGAAGGGGAAAGAATACTGGAGTCTGGGGAGGCAATGGACATGAATGTGTGCAACATACATTTTAGAAAAAGAGTGAGTAGGTTGATTACATACAGGTCTGGGGGAAATAGCAGTCAGATAGATTATTTTCTGGTCAGGAGGGTTGATAGGAGGTTAGTGAGGGATGTTAAAGTTATAGGAAGCGAGGAGTGTGTGCAGCAGCAGCACCAACTAATGATCTGTGACACAGTGCTTAACCCGAGGCATCCCGTCAACGCATGGGTACATCGCGACGTTTTGTCACAGCTACACCCATCGACGTACAAGTATGTTGCACAATTGCAAGGTTCATAATTTGCACAAACTTCAAATTTCGCACTTGATTTTGGGTACGTAGGCACGGACGACCTTCCCCTATCTGCCACCTGGCAGGGACACTCGGCAACCCCGTGTGACCCGTGCGTAGCCGCACCTCGTCCACTCACTTCCCAGCAGTGACCCAGGTCAGACATGGCATGCCGAGGCCTCTCAGACAACCAGATACAAGCTGCCCTGGACACCTTCACAGGCGGCAGTGATTCGCCCCTCGATGAAGAGGTGGCGGATAAAGACTACATCCAGCCTGAAGAGGAAGAAAGCAGCAGCAGTGATGAAGAGGTCCCTTCAGCACGAAAGCGCCGCTACGTCACGTATCGCGCCGCTAAAGAGGGCCTGCCGGCACCTAGAGAGAATGCTAGAACCTCTCTCAAGCCCCTACGTGAAGTTGAGGGGGAAAGCAAGGACAGGGACGAGTAGGGAGCCATGGGATGTGCTGCCACGTGGTATGACCGCAAGATAATCACCCATCACGACCCCGAGAGAACAGCACGTCGTATTCTAAGGTATGGGCCTAATGTCTTCTTTGGGGAGGCCGGAAGTGGTGTGGAGGAGGTGCAAAGTGAAAGGGAAAGTGTTGGGGCAGTGAGTGAAAGGGAGAGTGGCGGGACTGAGTCACTGCGCTCACATGGTGGTGTGAGGCAGTGTACATCACGAGGTGTGGCAGTGACTCAGCGGGGTGATTCATGTGACGTGGTGACGGAGTGGGGAGGTGAGGATGAGCCACTCCCCAGCACGTCTTGTGCGCCCCAATATTCCCAAACCTACTCCCCACAGCCCCCTGATGTTCTCCAAGGTCGTAAGGGTAAAGGTAAGGGTAAAGGGTAAGGGAAGAGGAGTGCGAGTGGGGAAGCTTTCCGCTCTCCTCCTCCCCAACCTTCCCCACCATCATCTCCTCCCCACCCCGACAAAGGCGATGATGGGGGTGATGTGATGTGGAATTGGGAAGATGGGAGTGATTTTTCTCCCATAATTCACCCCTTCACTGAGCAGGGACGAGCAGGCTGCACTGCTCCTGGTATACACCATGGCTCAAGCAGGCTGAATTTTTTCCACCTGTTTTTCGGTGAGGGTTTTGTCCAGCAAACTGTCGATCAAACCAACAGGTTTGCAAGCAGCCAGCAACGTGAGAGTGAAAGACTGGGCACAAGGAGCAGACATTCGATCATTTATGATTACCCTGTTTCCCTGTCAGAGATGTTCATATTTATCTGTCTGGTACTTATGATGGGTATTTTACGTAAAAACAGAATTCCGTCATACTGTACTATGGACCCTCTCATGCAGACACTGATCTTTGGCAAGATCATGAGCCGTAATCGTTTTCAGCAAATTCTAAGCCGCCTCCACTTTTACGATGCTGATGATCCTGCCAATATCAATGACACAGATAAGATGAGGCGAATTAGGTTGGTTTTTGATCACCTACGGCAAACATTTCATTCCTCATTTTATCCCTACAGAGACCTTGTCACAGACGAGAGTCTCGTGTTGTGGAGAGGCAATATTTCTTTTCGCCAGTACATACTCACCAAAAGGCACTGTTTTGGCTTGAAGATCTTTGTTATGTTTTTTTTTTTTTTTTTTAATGCATGGAAGAAGGAGCCAAAGGCCGCGGGCCTGCATACTGTTCCTTCCAAGAAAAAGCAAAAACAATATAAAAGAGAGCCAAATTCAAGATCCGTTCAATTCGAGATGCCTGGACACACTGTGTTTGAAAGACTGGAGATCATAGGAAGTAGGAAATACAGACAGAGGAAGACAGTTCCAGAGTTGACCAGTCGCATAAATAAAAGACTGGGAGTAACGGTTAACTCTTGCATTAGAGAGTTGGACAGAAAAGGGATGAGAGTTTGATGCTAGACGGGTACTACGTGCCTGTCGTAGAGGTGGAGGGATGCAAGCAGACAGTTCAGAGGAACATTGACCATTGAAGTAGCGATAGAAGAGAGATAAAGATGCAACAGTGCGGCGAAGAGATAATGGTTGAAGGGAATCAGTAAGAGGAGGAGAGTTAATGAGACAAAAAGCCTTTGACTCCACCCTATTGAGAAGAGCTGCATGTGGGGAGCCTCCCCACACATGAGAGTTGTACTCCATACACGGGCGAATAAAACCCGTGTACAAGGTCAACAACTGTGCAGGGTTAGGACTGGTTATGTGCAAGACATAGTCTTGTACACCGGTGCACAGACAGACATAACAGAAGATCGCAGTATTGGACTCTCGGGAGCAGTGGTGAAAACAATGATTGAAGAGTACCTTCATCGTGGTCACTTCCTCTACCTCGATAACTGGTACACTAGCCCTCTTCTCGCTCATTATCTACACCTGCATGACATGGGACTTTGTGGTACGGTGAAGGTGAAAAGGCAACACATGGTCAAGGTGAGAAATGAGGTGGTCTTCTTCAAGGCTAACATCCTGGCAACAGTGTGGAACCACAACAGGGAAGTCTGCCTCTTATCCACTGTTCACCGACCTTTGATGTACCGTACAGAGTCCGTTGATTACTGTAGCGAGAGCAGGCGCTGCATCTGGAAGCCTGAGTGTGTTCTGGATTATAACATTAATATGCAGCTCATGGACCAGTCAGACTCCATGATATCGAGTGTAGAGTGTGCCAGGACCACGATGAAGTGGTAAAAAAAGCTCTTCTTTCACTGCTGGACATAAACTGCCCTCAACTGCCACCACCTGCATGCCTTGACAACAGGTGTGCAGGAAACCTTTGAAGGTTTAGTGCAGGAGCTTTGTAAGGAAATTATTGCAAAGTATGGTGAGGAAAGAACTCAGCAACGACCCCGCACTCCCCCTACCGCCCAAACTCCACTGAGAATTTCCGGCCACCACTTTCCCACTCCGATCCCTCCTCAACTGAACAGACCTAGGCCCCAATGCAGATGTCATGTGTGTGGTAATTCACGACTGAGACCCAACACTCAGAGAAAAGATACCCGCTATGGGTGCGCAGAGTGTGATGTGGGTCTATGCATTCACCCATGTTTCAAGGAATACCACACAATGATGCAGTTCTGAGATGGTGTGATAGCGATAAGATGCTTATTCTCAGGAAAGTATGTGACATACAGATGCTCAGTGTAATTCTAAGGCCAGTGAATATGTAAACATTAGTATAAAGTGGAAATTGGTATAATATATGTTGAACATTATTATTTTAGTGCATCAATTTATTCTAAGTCGAAACATTCCTAGCGAGTGTGTAAAGGAGCAATATTCTGACACTCAGTGTAATTATAAGGCCAGAGAATATGTAAATATTAGTATAAAGTGGAGACGGGTATAATATTAGTTGAAAATCAGAATTTTGTGCATAATTATATTCTAAGTCGAAACATTCCTAGTGAGTGTAAAAAGATGTGATATCCTGTCGCTCAGTATAATTCGTTTCGTTTCGTTTTTTTTTAAGGCTGCAACACGCTTGCATGCATCGGCCTTTTTTTGGATTGGAGCGTGTAGCATTTTATGACCGGATGCCCTTCCTGATGTCTACCAATGACCCTTGGGTGGATTCGATCCTCCAACCCTACGGCCAGAGCGGAGCGCTCTAACTCACTCAGCCACGGCTGCTATAAGGCATATATACTGTATATGTAAATATCAGTATAAAGTGTAAAAGGATGTTCTGATACTTGAAATGTATGATGTAAGTGCAAAAATATATTCTAAGTTGCAACACGAGTGGTAGCGAGTGTGCTTGTTATGTGATTATGCGATAGCAGTGCAATAAATATCGTCGTAAGGATTCTGAATGGGTGAAAACATTTACAATGGGTGTAGAATGTTATAATGGCATTGAAAGAATAATATGAAACTAGAAAAAATGTTATTTATGTCGAAAGATGAGTAATAGCAAGTGCGCTGAGTATGCCAATATACGCTAGCATTATGCTAAATACTGTATCATCGTAATGAATGTAAACAGCTGAAACCATTTACATAAAGTCAAAAATGTCATTGAAACAGTAATATGCAAGTAAATAAAATGATACGTTTCCTCAAACAAGAAACTTAGCGACTCAATGTTACGAAAGTGACCAAACTCGCTATGCTCGCGCAATGGAACAATGCTTATTTTTCCTATATATCTTATTGAAAACCCTTATATTGTTGTTCTTATTGCTTATTAGATCAAAATGAATAAATATAAACGTGTTTGTGGTTGTTTCTCCCAAAATTACCTACCATAGAAAACGTGCATGCCAGACTTGTCATTGACAGTACGATACCTGCATGGGGGGGGGCTCACCTGTTCTGACCACTTGGGGATCTAGGTAACCACTTTCTTGTTCATAATCCTTTGTTTCTCACCAAAAGTGGATGTTTTGGCCAAAAAAAATTTTTTCCCAAAATGCTCGGGACTGGGGGGTATCGGAGATGGGAAATTGGTCAGGAGGTGATGGGTTAAAGAACGAGTGATGAAAAGGAGGACATATGTACCTAGGAGGAAAATATGGAAGCTGGAAAACCAAGCAGTAAGGGATGCCTTTTATAGTGAGATGAGGAGAGTGGTGGCTGAACAGGGAGCCGTAGACAGACGCGTTAATGAACAGTACAGAACCCTTAACCCCTACACCGCGGGGTTGTCGGAGGCGCGCCAGGCCAATCCCGCGGGGATATTCGTGCTCCAACTGACTTTTTAAAAATATTTGCAAAAAATCAGTTATTAGTCCTACAATATTATAATTATATATGCATATGGCACATACCTCCAGCTTTCTCCTGGGATGTTTTTTTAGCACTCGTCGACTACCGTAGGACTTGTGGAGACTTCTGAAGTTGGGTAACTAAGTCTCCACTTTACACTTCCCGGCTTCCCGTAATATGAATACCACTGCCAGATATTAACACTAGAAACACTATTCAATGATTTCCAAGTAGTTTGGAATCCATACTAAAAAAAAAAAACACTGTGAAAGCAATGTAAAATACGAGCGCGTATGAGCCTCCCACTCGCGCTAATTCGCCGCTGGTATTCTGCCATTTCTTACTCATACACGCACTCACACTTTATTATTTCTAGTACTTTATTACACTTATATATATCTACAGTCCTTTATCGCTTCCCACACGATGTTTAGTAGGGGTAGAGGTCACAGGGCCTTTTATAATGGGCGCAAAAGCAGCAGAAATGGAGGGGCGCGACTGTGACGTGCCTCCAGCTCAGTGGACGGGAGTGAACTGAGATGTACGTATCTCGGTAGCCAAGAGTTGAAAATGTCAGCTGCTAATGTATATGCTAAGAAATAAGTTGTAGAAAATCTAGACAATACATAATAAATTAGGTAGTTCCAGGTGCATATAAATATCACTCAGGCTTCTCCCTTCCTTTCTTATATACATTTATATTACGAGGGTAGCTCATACGGCATATTTCACAGAAAAAAAAAGCAAGGGAAATTAGCAAACGAGTGCCGGTTGTATGTTGCCAAGTGATAATTAGCTTATTCCAGGTGTATGGCACTATCAATTACCTTATTTTTTTTTATATATATATTATTTTGTATACGATTCGGGCATATGGCTCATTTCAATGGATGAAAACAGTGGAAAAATGCGGGGAAGATTTACTTAGCGCAGCCGTGGCTCAGTGGGTTAGAGCGCTCCGCTCTGGTCGTAGGGTCGGAGGATCGAATCCACCCCAGGGTCATTGGTAGACATCAGCAAGGGCATCCGGTCATAAAATGCTACACGCTCCAATCCAAATAGGCTGACGCATGCAAGCATATTGCAGCCTTCAAAAACTAAACGAAACGAGAGCGGCTGAGCAGACGACACGAGAGGGTAATGGAGGGTAGGAAGGGAGGGGAGTCTAGAATGGGGGAAAATGGCTAAATTGTCAACAATGGATGGGAGTACTGATGACACTAGCAGCTCTGACTATTGTTGGACATTGGCAGTGCTGATAGATGATACAAGTCACCACCTGAAAGCCAGGGTGAATTGAAAAAAAAAAAACACAGAGGCACAGAAGCGACGCCCCGCGGTATGATCCATTGCACCCGACCATCACAAAATTGACGACCCACGGTTAAGGGGTTAAGAACAACCTCTTGAGAGTTACTGATGCAATATCCCCACATAAAGTAACTTGGTGGTGGGAAGAGGGTGTAGAAGCCGCAGTTAAGGAGAAAAGAAGGCTTTTAGGGGAATGGAAGGGTGGTAACAGGGAGGAATACTTGGCTGCCAAGCATTGGGCTAGAAGAGAGGTATACAGGGTGAAGTCTGAGTCACAGAGACTTTTACTTGATAACCTAAATCATGGGGAAAGGAGAAATACGATATTTAGGATGGCAAATCAGGTGAAGAGGGATAATCGGGATATTCTAGGTGAGTAGTGTGTGAAGAGTGATGAAGGAAAGGTAGTGGTGAACTGGGGATATTAAAGATGCATGGAGAAAGCATTATAGCCGGCTGTTGAGTGAGGAGTTTGACTGGGACAGGGATGGTCTGGAGCCAGCAGATCCAGTGTTTGGCCCTTGGCCTTTGATTGACGCTGCTACTGTGAGTGAGGCAATCGGCAGGATGCGGGTGGGGAAGGCAGCAGGTGTGTCTGGGATGACTGCCAAAATATTGAAGGGCTCAGGAGATACTGGGATGAGGTTAGTCACTGACCTGATAAATATGATTATACAGTAGGCGCGGAAAGTGTTGACGCCATCTTAAAAAAAGAAAACATTCTTGTGGTTAGCAAGGAGAAACAAATAAATTAACACTCACCATTGAATTTAGTATTTACTGGCCTTCCCCTTCACCTTTATTATCTTCTTAAGGCGTCTGGGGAGACTGATGGCGTAGTTTTGCAGAACAGACGGACTAAAACTGCTCCATAGCTGCTTGACTGCAGCCTCAAGTTTAGGCAAAGATGATGTGTCCATACTACGCAGCTGCCGCTTCATGTGCGCCCATAAATTCTCAATGGGATTGATATCTGGGCTGTTTCCGGGCCAGTCTCGAATAAAGGGAACCTCACAGTCTGTTAGCCACTGTTTCACTGACTTTGCAACATGTGCAGGGGCAGAATCTTGCATAAATACTCTTGCCTTGGTTTTATCAAAAGAGTCACTTAAAACATCACATAAGAGCTCCAAATAATTGTTCTGGTTCACTTTTTCATTTGCAGGTAGAATTACCAACCTACCAACACCATAATATGTAAAGCAGCCCCAAGCCATGAGTGAGGCTGGGTATTTAACAAACTTGGAAGTGTACTTAGGATCCAGGGGGTCACTGCCTGGTTTGCGGTACACTCGTGATGAAGGGGTACCAGTGACAGTAAATGTTGACTCATCACTCCAAAGCACAGTTTTCCATTGCTCCTCACACCAGGCAAGATATTTCTTACAAAAATTTACTGTCTTTTTCTTCTGAAGTGCAGTTAGCAGTGGTTTTTTACGAGCACAAAAACTCCTGTAGCCCAGATCGTCATGCAACAGCTGCTGCACACTTCTGACAGACACATCTGCCAGCAACTGTGGGTTCTTTTCTTTTAAATCCCGTGCTGTTAGCCTTGGATCCTTGCTAACTTGCCTTGAGATCAGCTGACGGGTCCTGAAGGTTGTCTTACGAGGTCTCCCAGGCTTGGGAAGTGGAGTGGGAGGAATGGCCTCCCCACTGTCCTTGAACCGCTTCACCAGTCTCTGCACTGTCCTCAGTCTAACACCATCTGATTTGCAATAAATGGGAGTTTGTGGCCATCTTTGTATAAAGTAATCACTTCCACACGTTTGTCCTTGCTTGTGGTTGCTTTAGGCTGATGAGAATGTGGTAGGTAACCAAATAACTGTGTTATTTGAGTCAAAACAATGCCCTCGCGGTGCATCACACACAGAGACAATCCTCCTCCTGTGGCTGCCCAAACATTACTGAGCCTGCTCCTGTGGTGCCAAACCTATCAAGCAGGGTTGCCAGCTCCCGTTGAAAAAGAGTCAGCTCATTTCGCATCACAGGGGAGGGTAGTATTGACCCTACTTCACTTAACGCGAAAAAGAATGACGTCGGCAAAAAAGCGGCAATACTTTCCGCACCTACTGTATATGAGTGTGTTGCTCCAGATGATTGGGTGAAGAGTGTAATTGTAAATGTGTACAAAGGGAAGGGTGATGCTATGGAAAGAAGAAATTATAGAGGTATAAAGCTCTTATCAGATAATGAAAGTAATGGAGAGAGTTCTAGAAGGTATGATTAGCCCCTAAACCACGGTGTTGTGGGAGGCGGTCCTGGCACTTCCCGCTGGTGGTAATTCGCGCTCCGACTTACTTTTTTAAAATATTGGCCAAAACTAGCCTGAGTGATATATCACTCAGGCTTCTAAATTTTTCATATATACTTATATCTTGAAAGCCCAGGGTACTTAAAAAGAAAACA
This sequence comes from Birgus latro, assembly GCA_018397915.1. Classification (NCBI taxonomy): domain Eukaryota; kingdom Metazoa; phylum Arthropoda; class Malacostraca; order Decapoda; family Coenobitidae; genus Birgus; species Birgus latro. Next base: position 14,174 of record JAGKTI010007811.1, on the reverse strand, counting down.
GAGGCACCCAACTGACGGCCCACAGCTCGAGCCATCACCATCGAGTGTCACGAAAGTGACGGGCCACGGTTAAGTGGTTAGAGAAAGAGTGAATATTAATGATGCAGTTTGGGTTGATGCCATATTCATTGTTCAACAGCTACAGGAAAAATATATTGGAAGGAAAAGGGAACTGTATTTTGTTTTTGTTGATTTGGAAAAGGCCTCTGACAGAGTCCCTAGAGAGGTGGTGAAGTGGGCAATGAGAAAGCTTCGGTTGGAAGAGTGGCTGGTTAGGGTGGTTATGGCCATGTATGTGGGTGCTCGCACCCAGGTTAGAGTGAATGGAGATTTGAGTGATGAGTTTTCCATGAATGCTGGTGTGCATCAGGGGTCAATTTGATTCCCTTGTTGTTTATCATGGTACTTATGCCCTCTCATGTGACTTCAGAGATGGACTCCTGTGGGAGATGTTGTATGATGATGATTTGGTGTTGACTGCAGAGAATGAAAAGGAGGCAGATGAAAGATTTAGGGAGTGGAAAGATGGCATGGGGCACAAGGGCTTAAGGGTAAATGCAGATAAAACAAAAATAATGACATCTAGGGTTGGTGGCAGTACAGTCAACGAGGGAGAGTGGCCATGTATAATTTGCCACAAAGGTGTGGGAAGTAATTCCATCTTGTGCAGTGTTTGTGTTAAATGGGTGCGCAAAAGATGTAGTGGTATTAGAGGCAGACTGCAAGATAATGCTGATTTTATATATGCGGCGTGTCTGGGAGAGCAGGTGGAGACTGTTAGGCATGAAAGGATTGAACTAGCTGGTGAGTCTCTTGAGTGTGTGGAAGAGTTTTGTTATTTGGGAGACATGTTACGTGCTGGAGGTGGGGCTGGAGCTAGCTCAGTTGCTAGGGTTAGAAGTGGTTGGAAGAAGTGCAGGGAGCTGTTGCCTCTCCTGACATTAAGAGGACACTCCCTATGTGCTAAGGGGTCTTTGTATGCAGCATGTGTTAGGAGTTTGATGCTGTATGGTAGTGAGACCTGGGCAGTAAAGGAAGAGGATATTTGCAGACTCAAATGTACAGAAATGACAATGATTAGGTGGATGTGCAGTGCGTCCCTGCGTGCAAGGCCTGGGGGGCTGGGTTTACGATCGAAGAGTTGAGAGGTAGGATGGGACTGGAGTGTATTTGTGTTGTGATGAGGAGAGGTAGACTGAGATGGTTTGGGCATGTGGAAAGGATGGGGGATGATAACTGGGTGCAGAAAGTGAGAAGTGTTAATGTTAGGGGTCGGGTTACGAGAGGCAGACCGAAAAAGACCTGGGACGAGGTTACCGAGTGTGACCTCTAGGATAAGGGACTGAATGGGGAAGCTGCCAGAGATTGAGCAGCATGAAGAGCTGCCATTAGGCGACCAAGGCTGATGCATGCAAGCATGTTGGTGCCTTCAAAAATGAAACAAAACAAACGAAACAATAATGGTGGCTAAACCTGCTCCATGGGGCACTCCATTTATGTTTCATCCATGTTGAAAATTTGCCTCTAATCATAGTTCTTAGCTCTTTGTCTGCTAGTGCAGCAACTCCTCATCTATTTCAATAAAACACCATCTATGCCACCATTATTTTTTAATTTTCAAATCAACGTCTCATGAGGCACTCAATCAAATACTTTCCTGAAACCCAAATATACACAATCCAGCCACTCACCCCTCTTGTGTAACACATTAATAATCGTCATAAAAACTCAGCAAGTCTGTGATACATGAAGTACTTTCTCTGAAACCAAACTGCAAGTTATTAACTTATTTTTCTCTGAATGGGCAACCCATCTCTCCCTTATGTTCTTTTCTTATTTTTCTCTGAATGGGCAACCCATCTGTCTCTTATGTTCTTTTCACACAATTTACAAACAAAACTTGTAAGAGACACTGGTCTATTGTTTAATTGGTCTTCCCTGCAGCCACTCTCATATTTTAGTACTGGTCTATAGTTAAATGGGTCTTCCCCGCAGCCATTCTTATATATCAGTACTTGACTATAGTTTAATGGGTCTTCCCTGCTGCCACTCTTATATATTTGTACTGGTTTATTGTTTAATGGGTCTTCCCTGCTGCCACTCTTTTATATTGGTACTATATTTGCTCTCTTCCAAATCCTTGTCAAACCTCCCTCCATTAAAGAACATTTTATCTCATATATTGGTGTAACTAGCTCTGCAGCACATTCCTAAATTACTCAGCTAGTAATGTTTTGGGGTCCCATGGTTTTTGTTACATTCACATTTTTCATCACCTCCAAAAGTTCATCAGATTCAAATTTAACCTCATTTCTTTTACTTACCACATTCCCATTATTTATTTATGATCTCTCAAAATTCAATCCTTTACAAATACTGTCTGGAATTTCTCATTTAAAATCTCTCAGTTCTTCTCTTTCATATTCATTATCATCTTTTAATCTTACAAATTTATCTTTAATTTTCATTTTACTGTTTATATCTGGATTAATTCCACACTTACCCATTACATTCTTTTCATATTTACCTGCTTCTTCTCTTCTAATCCTCACATAATCATTTCTAAAATATCTCTCCTGTGCTGATTTAGTTCTCCTTACTAAAATCAAAGTTTGTTTCTTCTTTAAGCTGCTACTCTACATTTATCATTACATCATTCTTTTTGTTTCTTGAATTTGCTTCCACATTTGGGAACATATTTACTAATACTCTACTCTCCATGTACACTTCCTTTAGTGTAAAAGTATTTTTCACATCCTTCCCTTCATTAAACTCTCTTGTCATAGTGTCTAATATTTTCCCAAAAATTATAATCAGAATGAGAAGGTATGTAATGGATGCAAGAGTATACAGAGGCTGGGGGAGTGGACTTTCTGACCACCACTTGGTGGTGGGGAAAGTCAAGGTTCAAGTGCAATGGAAGAATAGGAGGGAAGGACAGAAGGGAGCAGTCTACAAAAGGAGAGTAGAAAGCTTGCAAGACGATGGACAAAAGGCAGACTATAAGAGAGAAGTGGAGGAGCGATTGGGTAAATATGAATTGGAGCAGATGGGGCAGGTGGAACATGTGTTTAAGATATACACAGAAGAAATCTGTGCAGCATGAGGGATGGTGTGTGAGGTGAAGAGAAGATGAAATGGGGTGCATGGAACAGCATGGTTGAATGAAAAAGTGGTCCAAGTAAGCTGTGGCGCAAAAGAAGAAAGCATATAGTGAGTGGATGGGATGCAGCGGCATGAAGGAAGTTGGGAGATGAAAGAGAGAGGTGAAAAGATTAGTAAGCGAGAGTGAGAAGATAGTGGATCAGGAATTTGGAAGGCATTTGAGTGTAAAGTGGAGGGAATGTTAGAAAATGTTCTGGAAGGAGGTAAGAGAGTTAGACAGGGCGATGAAGTTAGCAGGGGGAGTGAAAGATAAAAATGACAGACTGACAGGAGAGAAGGGAGGAAAAGTGACTAGATGGAGAGAACACTTTAAGGAACTGTTATACATAGAGAATGAAAGTCATCATTATCATCATCATCACTCGGACCTTCTCTCCCACCCTAGGGCAGGGTGAGGAGTAGCAACGTCCAGACAGCCCAAATTTGCCCAATCCAACGGGCCACGCTTCCATTCACTCACAGTTCAAGCCCCCGGAATCCTGGCTCTATCTGATATGCCAAAAACATTCACAATGTTCTGTAGCTTCATATAATCGAATCAGATAGTGTCAATCCAGACGCTGTCACGTTAAAAAGGGATCATCATGCGCTTCTCACAATATTCATCCTGCCAACTCAATCTTTTGTCAGTCCCTAGCCTCATCAATTTCCAAACCTCTCATCCTCACACATTCATCCACCATATCCCTCCACCTTCTCCTTGGCCTACCTCACCTCTTCCCTCCTTCAAATTCGCTCAGATATACCTTTTCCACCACTCTATTGTTATCCATTCTCTCCACATGACCATACCATCTCAGTACACTCTCTTCGATTCTGGTGTTCAAAGACTTCCTCATTCCACATCTTTCACGAATCACATTATTTCGTATCCCATTCACAGTCTGTACTCAGCATACATTCCTCGGCACTCCCATCTCCACTGCTCTCACTTTTGACTTTTCATTTTTATGCCACACCATAGTCACATCCATACGTTCAGGTTGGTACTAACACTCCTTCATGTAAGCCTCATGCAGTTTTTTTTATTTTTTAAATGCAAGGAAGAAGGAACCAAAGGCCAGGAGCCCACAAACCGTTCCTTCCAAGAAAAAAACAAAACAATACAAAAAATACCCCAATTCAAGATCTGTTCATTTCGAGATGCCTGGACACACTGCGTTTGAAGACTGGAGATCATATGAAGCAGGAAATACAAACAGAGGGAGACAGTTCCACAGCTGGCCTGTTGCATAAATGAAGGACGGTTAACTATTGCATTACAGAGCTGGACAGAAAAGGGATGAGAGTTTGTTGCTAGATGGGTGCTATGTACCCGTCATAGAGGTGGAAGGATGCGAGCTGACTGTTCAGAAAAGCAGTGACCATTGAAGTAGCAACAGAAGAGATAAAGATGCAACAGTGCGACGAAGAGACAGAGATTGAAGGGAGCCAGAAAGAGGAGGAGAGTTAATGAGATGAAAAGCCTTTGACTCCACCCTATTGAGAAGAGCTGTATGTGGGGAGCCTCCCCACACATGAGAGTTGTACTCTACACAGGGGAGAATAAAAGCCGTGTATACAGTCAACAACTGTGCAGGGGTAAAGAAGGTACAGAATCGGGTTAGCACAACTAATCTCTTGGACGCATATTTTACAAGAGATGTAATACGATCTTACCATGATAAGTCCCGAGAGAATGAAACCCCAAGCATGTTTGAGGATGATGCAGGATTAAGCTGGATATTATTAAACATTAGTGGGTACTTCTGTGGAACTGAGTCTTTGAAGCATTAAAAACAACAAGATTATTTTTACCTCAGTACGAGCCAAGTTGGATGTTAGGTGTACCATAGCCTCATCCCTTGTTTGCTGAAGTAACTGCTCAGATGGACATTGCAAGAACCGAATGAAAAGGTGAAGGGTGGACTCATCAGCATATGAATGGATAGGGTTAGATGTACAGCTTAGGTGGTCACAGAAGAATAAAAGGAACAGAGCTGGTGATAGGACAGAGCCCTGAGGAACACCACTGCTGAGAGATCTAGGACAAGAATGATAGCTGTCTACAACAGCAACTATAGAATGACCAGAAAGGAAGCAATAGATGAAGGCACAGATAGACAGAAACTGTAAGAGGGCAGTTTGGAAATTGAAGATTTATGCCAGACTCGACTGAAAGCTTTTGAGATGTCAAGTGCAACAGAGAGAAACTGTATGAAGGCAGTTTGGAAATTGAAGATTTATGTCACTCAATTGAAAGCCTTTGAGATGTCAAGTGCAAATGCAAAGCTTTTGCCAAAAGTCCCAAAAGGAGGATGACTAGGAGCCTGAAAGGTAGGTGAGGTCACCAGTGGAGCATCCCTGATGGAACCCATACTGATGATCAAAAAGAAGGTTATGATAGGAAAGATGCCTCAAAATTTTTCTGTTAAGAATTGACTCAAAAACTTTTGAGACACAGGTTGTTAAAGTGATTGGGCAATAGTCACCCTTCTTTGGACTGGCTGAATGAGAGCAAACTTCCAGCACGAAGGAAAGGTACAAGTCGAAAGAAAAAGGCGAAAGAGTTTACCTAGGCAGGGTATAAGCACAGATGCACAGTTCTTGAGGACAGCAGGAGGGACAACAGGAGGGAGCTGCAACACTCAAAGCCCCTGTTTCTTATCAAGGTCTTCATTGCACTAGCTACTTTCCTTCCTTGTGTCACTCTACTTTCCACTTCTGCACATTTTCCTCTCTTTTCTAGCACTGTACCCAGATATTTGAACTCTCTCATCAATTCCAGTCTCCATTCACTCTAACATCATACTGGAAGTCATCTTCTCTCTCAATAATTATCACTTTACCCTTTTCTGCATTTACTCTCATGCCACAATGCTCACAGGCATCAGCAAAACTCTGCACTAGTTTACTAAGTTCTTGTCCAGTATTTGCAAGTAGTACTGCATCCAAAGCATACAACAAATTTGTGACATTCCATCCATCTCCAATCATTACCAATGCCATCTCTCTCTCCATTACTCATGTTTTTACTTCTCTCATAACCCCATCCATTTATATATTAAACAACCATGGGGACATCACACAACCTTATCACATGCCCATGCTGACTGTGAACTATTCACTTAGATGCCCATTTACCATTTACACATGCTTCATTACCATCATAAAAACTCTTTGGCGGCAACTAGCAACTTACCATCTGCACTGTACATGTGCAAAACCTTCCACAATCCTTCTCTGTCTACTTTGTTGTATGCTTTTTCCAGATCCATGAAAGCCATAAACACCTTACAGTCCTTCTCACAAGCCTTCTCCACTATCTGTCTTACTGCAAATATCTGATCCACACATCCTCTGCCACTCCTAAAACCACTCTGTTCATCACTCACCAGGACTTCTGATATCTCTCTTACTTTACAATAATTCTTCCATATGCCTTCCCTACCACACTCAATAAACTTATGCCACAATAATTCTTGCACTCACTTTGCTCACCTTTATTTCTGTACTGGGTCCAATCACAGCCTTTTTCCACTTTGCTGGCACAGTTTCACTCATCCATGCCTTCTTGCATATCTCCAACAAGCACTTCATTCTGCTTTCTCCACTACACTTAATCATCTCCACATACACCTCACCAACCCCAGCTGCTTTCCCATTTTTCAGCTATTTCACAGCATTCTTCACCTGTGTGACAGTCATGTTTCCTAACACTGCCTGCCTTCTCTCCACACCCCCAAAACCAATCATGTTTACAATGGCTCTGCTCTCTCTGTTCCCATTCATAAGGCTTTCAAAATACTCTTTCCATCTAGTCCTTACTTCATCCCCATGGGGTAAACCCTAAAGACTCATCATTGATTGATGTGGTTTAGATAAGATATGTTCAGCCCGATCCACATCGATTTAATCGAAGCCATGCCTCTTCAATGACATAAATGGAAGCTAGCAAATGGGAACAACAATATCTGGTGGTGTCTGGCATGACTGGTCCCCCTAGATGTGGTGGGAGGGCCCCTTCCCCTTCCCCTCTTTGGCCATCTCTCCGATTCCCTCTGCCCCATTGGATCCTCCTCTCACTGTATCCTTACACCCAAATCTCCCCTATACCCCCTCTATACCATTGTGGTGGTGTGTAGCAGTCATATTTCCTCCCTACTGAGGCCCCCCCCCACCCCCTCCACCTCCCTGGGCCCCCTCACACCCACTACATCTCCCTCTGCCCCATTGGTTTCTTGTCTGATTGTCACCTCCCACCCAAATCATGCAAGCCAAACACCACGCCATTGCATCACTGGCTCACAAGCTATTACCCTTGACCTGTTTTGTGCAATGGAATGTATATTACATCTGTTATTAGTTATTTATGTAAGGTTATTAGCCAAAAAATATACTGTAGTTTCTTTGTATAATTTACCCATTTTCCATAATTTTTGATGGGAAGCTTTTGTGGTTGTAAGGTACATGCAACTTGCATTTTTTTTTTTTAATTATTTCTGCCATTCACCACCTTTACACATATCAAATACAGGTTTTTAGCATTTTATATAACATAGGTGTATTTCATTTTATTATTTACAGTTTAACACTTTTACAAGACAAGCAATTTCTTTTTTGTTCAGTTATTTCATTTACCTATATTATCATAGTGGTTTTTCTTCATTTATACATTTCAATCGTTTTTTTTTTTTGTTTTTTGAAGGCTGCAACATGCTTGCATGCGTCGGCCTTTTGGAATTGGACCGTGTAGCATTTTATGACCGGATGCCCTTCCTGATGTCTACCAATGACCCTTGGGTGGATTCGATCCTCCGACCCTACGGCCAGAGCGGAGCGCTCTAACCCACTGAGCCATATGCTGTGAATCGATGTATTTTTATCTTGCTTGCAAAGGTAATTTTTTTTTCACCTTTTTATGCACACTCATACAACTCGTTTCACACCCGGGAACATGTTTCATATTGCTTTGGGTAATTTTTGTAGGGTTATGTGGCGAAAAATGAGTATAAACCAAAATTTTCATATTTCCTTTCAGATACACTGGGTACCTACTGTATTATAATATTTGATGGTCAATTGTGTGGTAACCATTAGGCCTGTGGGACTGAGATTGGAATTTTTTGGTGTGTAAATTCAAGCTCTTCCCTCGGTGAATGCTGAGAAATTACAGTAATGCCTTTTTGCGGCTGGGGTGACAGTCAGGCCTGGAGATTTGCAGACTTTAGTGGTTAATAATTTGCCACTTACATCCTTCACACTTTCACATTTCTTTCCGCTGTCACTTCTACATTTCCACACCTCTTTCCAGAATAACTTCCTGTTTTCAGAGTAATTTACATTCCTTTTTCTACCTGGATCATCACTTACCTCCTCCTTTTTCCTCTTTATGTGCTTCTTGCTCTCAATATATTCAGTTCTTATTTCAACTAAACCCCTGTTCTATAACCACTCTAGTCACCTCTTCCTCTTTTCCTCCATTGTTCTCTTAACCTCTTCATCCCACCATGCCTTACCTTTCTTCTTTGTTGTTACTCTTGCCACATCACACACCACTTTAGCATTTCTAACTAAACAATCCCTATATGCATTCCACAGGCTGTCCAGATCCATTTCATGTCAATTCACTGATTTTAACTCCTCCCCTACTTTGGTCCCTATTCATCTGCCATTTCTTTGATCCTCAGCTTCTCGAGAATGAAAGTACAGTAATTCAAGTATAAGTGGCTGAGGAATGGCTGGGAGAAGGGAGGAGGAGATCAGTAGGATGGAAGTAGTGATGGCAACGGAGAAAGTCAAAACGGGGAAAGCCCCAGGAATTGATGGAGTGTGTGGTGAATGCTGATGCATGGAGGAGATATAATAGTAGAATGGATATGGATGATGTGCAGACTGGCCTGGGAGGAAGGTAGAGTCCCAAAGGATTGGAAGTCAGGTATAACTATTTCCCTGTACAAAGGAAGAGGGAAAAATGAAGTGTGTGGTATTCATAGGAGCATTTATCTTTTTAGTGTAATAAGAAAAGTATATGGAAGGACACTTAACCCTCTGGTCACCATTCAACATAGGCTGCGTCCTACCACAAGCAAGTACTCGAGAGGCGTCCCTCTGAAATCGCGTTATTCCCACACACTCGATTGTTCATAAACAATATATCCTCACATCACTATTTATGCTTCAATAATTATAACTGTTTTTCACTGTCACCCTGAATAACTGTACTAGCTTATGGTGTCATACAAAAAGATCAGCCGAATGTAAATTATGCTTTTTTTCTTTTTAAATTCAGTTTATCATAGAAATATAAGTTTCATGGTAAATGTTACAGAGAAAAAGTTATAGGCGAAAAAGTTAAAGGGAATTTAATTAACTGCATTTTCGTGTATAAAGAAATACTGTAGGTCAATTAGGGCCAATTTTACGGAACGTGAAAGGAAATTATCTTATGCTCCAGCAAGGCTCATGCCACACTGACTATTGCAGTGGGGCGACGCTGGGTGCGGAGTGGGTTAAGCACAGTGGAGGGATACAAGGGGACACAAGTAGTGCTTTGCTCTCGCCCAAAAATCATTCCATAATAAAAAAAAAAAAACGGGCCATTTTGTATGACACAACCGGCGTCGAACGGTAATGAGTGGTTGAAATGTGTGCATAGGCAGCCTGCGTCAAATGGTAACAAGTGCACGAAATCTGCAGCACACCCATAAACACCAAAGGGTTAATGACAAAGTTAGGGAAATAACAGAGGAATTAGTTGGAGAAGAACTGGGAGGTTTTAGGAAGGGATAGACCTTGCGTGTGGCCTTCATGGATCTGGAGAAGGCATATGACAGATTGGATAGACAATGAATGTGGAAAATGTTAAGAATATATGGAGTAAATGGGAAGTTGATGAATGCTGTGAAGAGTACGTATGAGGGTGCTAAGGCTGCAGTGCATGTGGATAGTGAAATGAATGACTTTTTCTATCTGAATATGGATTGAAACATGGATGTGTCATGTCTTCATGGTTGTTCACTCTATACATGGATGGGGTTATAAAAGAGATACATGGTAAAGCAGTGGATGTTGGACCGGCCCTTAATAGAAAGGGCAGAATTTGGAAATTTCCTGTATTGCTGTTTGAGGATGATACTGTATTGTTAGATGAAGATGAAGGGGAACTGCAAGGCTTGGTGAACAAGTCTAGGAGAGTGTGTAAGGAACGGAATCCAAAGATGAATGTAGGGAAGTGTCAAGTTATGGCCTTCAAGAAAAATGAAGACACTGAATGTACAAAGAGGATGGATGATGAGGAAATGGAATATTTGAATGCACTTAAGTAATGTACTTGGGTAGTGCGATGAGTAAGGATGGAAGTACGGAGGAAGAAGTGCCGGGAAGGGTACAACAAGGATGAAAGGTTGCTAGTTCTTTGAAAGCAGTGATAAGAAATATGAAAGTGAGTATGATGGTAAAAAAGTCGCTGCATGATGGCATTGTGATACTAACTCTAACATGTGGAAATAAGCTTGGACCTTGCTGGAAGGACACAAGTCAAGGGAGAGAGCAGTGGAAATGAGTTATTTAAGAGAAGCATCTGGAGTTATATGGAGAGACAGACTGACAAATGAGGAAGTGAAGAAGTGCTGTGGTGTGGATATGATAGAAAGCATTAGGAGAAATACAATGAGGTGGTTTGGCCATGTGGAGAGGATAAGGAGCAAGAAACTAATGAGGAGAGTGTAAGTCAAAGAGATGAAGTAGGGGGGAGAGGGAGAGGGAGGCGGAGGATGAGATGGAGGGATGGAGTGGAAAGGTATAAGAGAGAAGGGGGTGTGAGTTAGGGGGAGGGCAGTGAAATGGTGGGGGACAGGATGAAATGGGGGTAAATTGTTTGTGGCCACTCCTTATGGGATTAAGGCATCTGGCAATAGATAAATAGATAAAAATCAGCTCTGCTATAATTACAGGGTATACATATTTACTTTGTGCTTCTGTATTTCATCTTCTTCCCACTTTATAACTTCAAGTTCAATTAGTATAGGCAGACCCCAAGATACGATACCCTTAGATGCGATACCCCAGCACAGCAATGGGGGGTGAAAATACCACCCTATCCCACCGAATGATGGCCAAACCCCAGTATAACGATGGGGTTTGTATTTTTTAAACCGATTTTGATGATACTGTAGACATAAACTTTATGTAGATTTATAAACTGTTTTTGGACATACGTTAATGTGTTTTAGTCAAAGGTGGGGTGAACATTGTCATTTTGGGGTACAGTTTACTAAGTTTTATTTTTTCTATACTTTTTTTGATGATTTTCAGATTTTATTTTTGGGTATAGGTGAGTTATACACTGCTTTTCGGCTTAGTTTAGCTTCTTTTAAAGGTATTGGGGGTTTAGGTTAGCTAGGAACTTGTTTTTGGACTCATTTCCGTGAGTTTTGGACTTGGCTGGGGGAGAAACCCAAGGCTCAAAAATGCTTCCCTATACTTTACTTGTTAAATCTACCCCGAGATACAATACCCTGCCTAGTGATGGGTTTTTACATAACCAACTGCATCATTAAACTGGGGGATGCCTGTATGTAATCAATCTTACCTAGGGACAACAGTGCTTTATATTTTAGATATCATTTGGATCTTTTGTGAAAATGAAATCTAACCTTGATGGTTTATCGTCACCTCATATTCTTATACTTTCCTTAATATTTTGGATCAGTATGCTATCTGCTGCCAGTTCATGTAATTTATAACCTCATGTATTGGTATTACTGTATTACCTGCAACACTTTCCTCCCAGTTAGCTTTTTTACAAATAAATTCTCTTATTAATATCAATCTATTTCTTTTTTGTACCAGTTTTTCCAGGTATATCAACATATCTCTAATCATTACTTCATACTGTTTATTCCATGTTCTTGTTCAAGGTGGCATATAAGCTATTTCTATATATAATCTACTGCCCTTCTTACTGATGATTTCTACTGTTATGGCTTCCACATTTTTATTTCTAATATCTATTTCTACATGTCTGGCCCTGAGATTATTTTTTGTCATTATTAAAACTCCTCCAGTAGCTCTTCCTTCTCTATCTCTTCTCCATATATTACTCGAGCCCATCACCTCTAATGTCCTGTTTTAAACTTTGTTACGCTTACACAAATTACTTCTGGCTTTTCTTTGCTAATGGAATCATCTAACTCTTTAACTTTTTAAAAATCAGTCAACCTATTCAGGTATTATTATACATTATTTTTACTATACTGTACTCCTTGTCTATTATGTTACCATGTGTAACATCTAGTGGCAGGTGGGGCATTCACCATCCATTCACTCGATGTACAGCTGCTCTCACATGACTGCCATTTCCTCACTTCCTTCCTCCTTTCTTTCCTTCCTCTTGTCTTTCTTTCCTCCTCCTCCTGTCTATGGGTGACCCTGCACTAAGTGACAAGCCAAATGGTTTCCTGTACACCAGGAAACCATTTACTAAGTTGAGTGGTAACCATACAACCAAATATTGATACCTGGTGGTCTAGTGGGTAATTAAGGTGCTCCAATTGGATTGAGCTGGTGCAGGTTTATATCCAAGGGGTGGTTGGGGTTTATTGCTCACGTAATGCCACTCAGGGATGAGTGAGGCTGGACATTCTCACTTAAATGTCAGGACCAACTTGCCTGGACCAGGCTCTTACGCTCCTCTGGGGCAACACAGGATTAGTTGATGGGTGGGGGGAAATGTAACATCTCTTACTTCTTAATTTTTATTTACTTTCTTTGTTTTCCTCTTTTACATACCATTTCACCATTTACATATTCAGTACTCTTCTGAAAATCATATATGCTTCTCCATCTGTTCTCTCACTTTTTTTTCCTTTGATTCTGATATTAAATTTCTTATTTTCTCTTTCTTCCTTATTAAAGCCCCTCCTCACAACTATCCCCTTGTATCTCTCCCTCTCCTTCATAATCATCATCATCCAATTCTACACTGCCCCATAAGAAGCGTAGGTGCCCGGGGCTAGGCAAGTTGGTCCTGACATTTAACCCGTTGAGAGCGATAAGCCTCACTTGGGGTTTATCGGAGTCGAAAGCGATAGGTCTCAAATGAGTGCGATTTTCAAGGGCGTACCAAAACCGTGCCACGAGGAGTAGGTGGCTGAAATTTGTATGGGAAATTGTGGCAAGTGGCAACTCTCTATACCACCCATCCATTGCCCCATATACGCTCAGATTGCGCGCACGCGCATGTAAATTTTCCTCCTGTGATGCCGCCAACCCCACACCAGGTGCTAGAGGATTGCACACACACATACACGAGAGAGAGAGAGAGAGTGTAAATTGTATAATAATTGTATGCTTTATCGGCAGTGCGTAAGGTAATTTATCATAGTTAGAGAGAGAGAGAGAGAGAGAGGATAAATGTAGGAATGGCAGACAGCATCCCTTGGAATGACGAGAGAAGGATAACATCCCTCCCTTGTCTCTCGGAGAGAGAAAGAGATACTTATGAGTAAATTGTATAATAAATGTACGTTTTTGCGGCAATGCGTAAGGTAATGTATTGTTGTTTGTGAGAGAGAGAAAGTTACGAGTAAATTGTATATTAAATGTATGCTTTTTCAGCAGTGCGTAAAGTAATTTACCGTAGTTTGAGATAGAGAGAGAGAGAGAGAGAGAGAGAGAGAGAGAGAGAGAGAGAGAGAAATGGGAGACAGCGTCCCTTCGAATGACGAAAGAAGGATAACATCCGTCTCTCTTTCTCCAATCCCTCCCTTCCTCTCTCGGAGAGAGAGAGAGAGAGATAGTTACGAGTAAATTGTATAGTAAATATAAGTTTTCACAAGTAAATTATATAGTAAATGTATGTTTTTACGGCAGTGCATAAGGTAATTTATCGTAGTTTGAGAAAGAGAGAGAGAGTGAGTTACGAGTAAATTGTGTAATAAATGTATGCTTTTTCAGCAGTTCCTAAGGTAATTTATCGTAGTTTGAGAGAGAGAGAGAGAGAGAGAGAGAGAGAGAGAGAGAGAGAG
>JAGKTI010007810.1:0-35598 GCA_018397915.1 Birgus latro | reverse complement strand
TTTGATTAATGTAGTGAAGGTAAAACACAGTACAATACTGCAATGGTGGTGAAAACTACCGAAAAAATCCGGACTAATGTCTGATATATCGGAAAAAGTCCGGATTAGCAGGGGTAAGTCCGGATGTCGCTTTTATCGGAAAATCGCATATTTCGGACTGGCCTGAGCCCCAATTAGTCCGTTATAGTGAGGTCTTACTGTATATATATATATATATACACTATATATATATACAGTATATATAAAATGGAAGAAAGGAGTGATGAAGAACTAGTACCTAGCCATAATAAGGCTATATGGCACTATAGGAGTAGAGGGAAAATAAAGGCCAGAAGAATCACAGATATATCAAGAACAGAGGTAGGCCAGAACAGCAAAGAGGACAGTATGTAAGAAAGACCGGAGACAAAAAGGCTCCTTTTGGTCGCCTCTTATGACAAGCAGGGATACTAGGGAAGCATTCTCCCCCCTCCCCAGGGGGCTCTTTTAAATTAAGCAAAAATGTAAATGCTAGCATCTGGTTCTTTGCCTTTACAGTTCGGAGGTTTTCGTGAAACGGGTACAATCACTTAGTATTAGCCAAAGTCTAATACTCAAGACAACATAGGTCTAGGAGTTAAATGACAGTTTCTTCACATTCACAGATCAGAAGGTTTGTCACTGGCAACTACAACCATTGATAAGTTTGTATTCTTTTACCATAATGAATAAACACTTCGCGGTGCCCAACCTCTCACTAATACACATCCATGTTCTTTCCTCAAAACAGAAGCAGACAATCCCGTGGCCTTAAATACGCCCATCTGACCTTCCATCAAAATTCAATGGTCCAGTATATGCCTGATCAGCCACAGGTACTGTATGGAAGTGTATTCATTATCTTAAGCATCACCTGAGTAAGGTATTGCTTACTTATTTCATCTTGCCCCAAACAGTGAAAAAAAAAAAATGCCAAAAACAGGGTTCATCTTGATATATCAACATACCTAATAATCACCTGAAGATCTCCCTTACTCCCTAACCATCACCCCTCTCCCCCACTCCCTACCATCTCCTTCATCTCCCTCCTTCATTTCCTTCCCTCTCCCTACTCTCTCCTTCATCTCCCTCCATCACTCCCTCCCTTTCCCCCCTCACCCTTACTCACAGCACAACTCCTGGGGCATCCTGTATATAAAGAATGATACATACAACCAGGCTCTACATTTGCAGGACTCCAACAACTCCGAGCAAATGTTCATGCCTGCACAGGACTCCCCACTGCCATCACCAGGCATACCAGAAGCATCGAGGGACTTATTCCGGTCAAGGTCCATTTCAAACTCATCCCACAACCAGCACATCACTTCAGACATGAGCAACATGACTTTTGGTTCGTAAGATGTCTTGGTTTATGCATCTCCCCCCGCCCCTCTCTCTCTCTCTACCTAACTACCCATTACCTACCTACCTACTCATTACCTACCTACCTACCTACCTAAGTTTTACATCTGCATAGTCACTAACTTTATGTCTGCCTGGTTTGAGAGAAGGCTGAATTTTATCTGTTATCTATTTATCTACTAATACACAACAAGATATGTTTATTTAGGAGTGGGTGCCCCCCCTCAAAAAATAATAATAATAATAACCTAAATAAATATATAAGGTACATAAATAAAAAATCACTTCCATGTCACCCTGGCCTCCACCATCAGGCTGTTTATAAAGTTTCTATACCATATTTTTACTTGCTTTCTGGATCCTACTTCACCCCAACCTTTGACAGGAAAAAGAGGATGGGGTGATGATGATGATGGCGACAATAATGATCATGACGATGATGATAATGATGAGGACGATGATGATGATGATGATGATGATAAACTTTCCTTCCCCCCCACAGAGAGCAGCAGCGGAGGGTCAGACGGGTACATCAGCTCTCGCTCTGTTGGTGGTCACCCACAAGGCCTGTGTTCCAAAGACCTGCTTGGCTGGTCCTATCAGGTCGCTAAGGGAATGGAGTACCTTGCTTTTAAGAAGGTTAGATTCACTACCCTGTAATCTATCTATCTACCTGCCTGTCTATCTACCTACCTACCTATTGCTCCAAAGACCTACTCAGCTGGTCCTGTCAGGTACCTATGTGAATGGAGTACTGTACTTAGCCTGAGTAGATTCTCTCTCTCTCTGTCTCTCTCTATGATTCTGGTCACAGCTCTTTGGAACTTTCAGCTTGCATTCCTTCCTCAATACAGCAGGCACGCAGCACCCATCCAGCAACACACAACACACACTCAACCTATTCTCTCCAGCTCTCCAATGCAACAGTCATTCATGGACACAACAGGTCAACTCTGGAACTATCTTCCTCATTCTTTCGTACCCACAGCCCACAACCTCTAGTATTTTTTAAAAGGAGTTCAGGCATCTACAAATTATCCAGTGAAAAACAAAACTTTATACTAAGAAAATTATCAACAACCCAGGACTCAAGCCGAGTTTTACATTAAAATCAAGCATTATATCAATATGAAGAGGTTTAGGAAAACCTTATGAATATATTAACACAATTGGGTGTGTAAAGTGAGAAGTGTGAATATTGGAAGTGAAAAGACCTGGGACGAGGTCAGAGCGTGACCACAGAGATATGGGACTCTATAGGGAGGCTACCAGAGATCAAGCAGCATGAAGAGCTGCTACAGTATTAGGTGACGAAGGCCAATGCATGCAAGCATGTTGGAGCCGTTATAAACGATACAACACGATATGATATGAACTAATTTTTCAGGTACTGCATGGAGATCTGGCCTGCAGGAACATATTACTGGCTGAGAACAACATTGTCAAGATCAGTGACTTTGGACTGGCTAAGGACATCTACAAGAATGAAAACTACAAGAAGAAGAGCAGTGTAAGTATTATATGGGGAGGTACAGACTCAGTGCTCCACCAGAAACTTGCCTGATGATATCTTGTGTGCCTTGGGGATGGCTGAGGCTGCTGGTGTGAGAGTGAATAGAAAATAAATAAATGACACAAGACAGACACTCATGACGCTGGCTGAGGTGACCCTACAACACATCACAAATCGCCCAGCTGAGTCGAAGAAAACCTTACACTGTCACCATTCAGGCATTATTTTTCAATCCTTTACTGCCCCATCAGGGGTGTTAGGGTCCAGGGTTAAGATCTTTACTTTAGAACAGTGGTACTTCTTGTTTAGGGACTTATGGCATGGCTACCGAAGTCCAGAATATATGACATCTACAGATGGGGATGTCCTTTGGTAGGTATGGCATCCTGGGGCAGACAATGATGAGGATAATGATGATGCTGTTCTGATATTTCAGGGTTCCATGCTAGTCAAATGGCTTGGCTTGGAATGCCTGCAGGATGGATCGTTTTCTACCTAGGGTGATGTGTGGTTTTTCGGTGTGGTCATGTGAGAGATTAACACTGCAGTATGATGCTAGTCATGGAGATGTGTTATGATGGCGATTTTCTTTTTATATTTCAGGGACCCATGCCAGTCAAATGGCTTGCCTTAGAGTGCCTGCAGGATGGCGTGTTCTCCACCCAGAGTGATGTGTGGTCCTTTGGTGTGGTCATGTGGGAGATTTTCACACTGGGAAAAGTGCCCTATGCTGGGATCGACTATGATGAAAATTTCGTCGACAAATTGGCAAAGGGAGTCAGACTTGAACAACCACGCTTTGCTACTTATGCACTGTGAGTGTGTCTGAGTTACTAGATTAATACTACCATCATCATCACCAAAACCATCATCATCATCGTCTATGCTGTCATCATTATCAACGTAAAAATTATTATCTTGTGTGCTCTTTCAAATTAATGATTTTCCAAATGAAACAATAGATGATGACTACCAGTACAGGATTATAAAAAAATGATGACTTCAAAAGTACAGATTACACAAACTTTCAGTTATAGCAATGAATCTAAGTAAGAAAGTATGTGTGAATGTATACTGTATATGTATGCCAGTCTCTCTCTCTATCTATCTATCTACCTACCTATTTATCTAACACAACAAAATCTCCCCATCAGATATCGTCTCATGCTGGAAAGCTGGAATGGAGACCCCATGGACAGGCCTACATTCACACACCTGGAGAACAGCCTTGGAGAAATGCTAGGAGAAGCAGAGAGACAGGTGAGAACACTGTCTCTCTATCTATCTATCTACTATACCTGTCTGTCTATTGCCAAATGCCTGAATCCTAGAAGGGCTCTCCATTTATATACATGGTGTTCCACAATGATTTTTTCTTTTTTTTAATTCACATTATTCTAGAGGGGAAGGGGAAAAAAAAAACTAAATCAGCACCAATTGCCTGCCTACAGTTGGTGAGTCTGCTCAGCCAGACAGACTGGTATTACTCAACTACAACTCCCTGCAGCACTAAACATGTTCTTTCTTTGCTGAATTTTTCTGATAATGTTCTACTTTCTTACAGCACTACCTGGAGCTCAACTTGCCTTACGAGGAAGAAACCAATGATGCCAGCCTCCTCGATAGGATTCAGAGCCCAGATTACACTGCCAAAGTCCAAAACGTCGGGCAGAATGTCGACGAAGACGGGTATGAGATGCCCTTCAGTCCTAATCCCTGCTGCCCTCCTGCTCCCCCTCTGGATGAAAGAGTTTGTGGGCAGAATGGTACCCCCAGACTCACTTCTCTACAACTAGACTATCTTCAGAGGAATACTGGTGCCACAGGTGGGGACGATGGAACATACATGCCCATGTCCTCCCCCAGTCGCAAATCTGACCTGGTGTTCAACTTTGATCAAGATGCCGTGAGCTACATAGCAAAGCGTGACAGTGAGGTGATGCAGGAGAGGAGTGGGAGTAGAATGAGTGGGAGTGAAGTGCCCGATAGTGGAGTGAATGACGATCTCTACTTAAGAATGGACTCCGGAACTAGATCCCTTACCCCGAGTACCCCAGGCCAACAGGGGACCCCAGGAGGACATCCACAGGGGCATCAAAAGCTCAACCGAGCCTCTGGGGTGCCATACCACGCTCCCAGCACACCAATCGTTCTCGAAAACCCTCCCATTGCTCTTCGGAAAAAGCTGGATCGTCACCCTTCAGATTTTGGCAAACATGATAGCGGCATCTACAGTCCAACAGTCCTCATGCAGACCAATCCAAGTTACATGATAATGAACGGCTTTGTTAAGACTGATGAGAGTAACTATATAACAAAGGAGGATGCCCAAGGACTGAAAAATAATACTAGTCCACCATACGAAAACTTCCAGCCTGGTAAAACGGCCGGAAGTTCCATACAGCGGGATTATCTAAAAGAGGGGAAGAGTGTAGAGGAATACGCGAACCTCCTGCCACATAACAAGATCCGCGACAGGACGATCTCCGAGGCATCTAGCGGGATCGGCTCCATGAATGAGGAGAGTCCACCGCAGAGTCTGGGAAATTTTGACACACTAAAATCATCACTTAAAAATAAGGCAATCATTGAAGAACCGGTGACTGTATGAATGGTGGACAGATATAAGGTTATATCAGTGTGGTGCCGATACTTTTTTTTTTTACATGAAGTTGACCTAAAACTGCCACCTCTCCATCATCAATGTTGAGCTGTGACAATAGATTAACATTTGAATATGATGATAGTAGCAATGAAAAGCTATGGGAAGTATGCACAGCCGCAGTGATGTCATTTTCTGTCACTGAGCTATGTGAAGTAACCTACAAAAGAACAATAATCTGGGCCATGTAAAGGTGAGGCAGAACTAAACAAACTTGTAAATGTAAAGGTGAGACAGAACTAAACAAACTTGTGTCTTAAGAACAGTATGAAAAAATATACTGTTTTTCCTCTAACCTGGCCTAAAATTGCCATCTCTCCATCTTGAATGTTCAGCTGTGACAACAGATTAACACGAGCATATGGTACTAACCAGAAAGAAGTGCTACGGAAAAGAAGTAGGGCTGAAGTGCTGTCTTTCTCAGCCACTGAGGAATGTGAAATATGCTGCAAATGGACAAAAATCTTGGCAAAATTAAGGTGAATGAACTACAGAAATATAAGGTGGCTTTGGAAAGACTAGTAATTAGTGTATTTAAAAAAAAAAAAAAGTACACAGTAAATATACTGTTGTTGCATACAGACAAACTTAAAATGCCAATAATGTGTTCAGAAATGGTTAGTGAATATGAGTCCAGAAGTGAAACATACCTGTTCACAAAAAGGACTGTGAAAAGAAAAAAGAGAAAGGAAAGAAAAGAACCAAAGAAAAAAAGAAAAAGAATGAGATGGAGAGATAGAGTGGAGAGATATAAGAGAGAAGGGTGTATGAGTTGGTAGGAGGGCAGCCACATGGCAGAGGACAGGGCAAAGTGGAGATGATTTGTCTGTGGCCACCCCTTATGGGATTAAGGCATGTGGTGTGGCAGATAAACAGAAAGACAGAACTTTCTGATCACACCTCGTAATTCAAGATGACAATATAATGTACGTTTTTATGCATTAAAAACTTTAAAGTTCGTTTTTACAGAATGTGATATGTCATAATCAAAATTAGGATTAAGCTTAGTAGAAATAAATAGGATTAAGCTTTGTATATAGTAATTAACCTCACTCCATCCTTAGGAGGGGGAAAACAGGACGACGACGATGATAATGCTGATATAGTAATTATCATCATATAAGAGAAACCCTTCAGTACAATGTCTTTTTGTGATGTATTTTTGTGGCAACCAGACAATTTTTATTATTCATAGGAGAGCTCTTGGGCTGTGAAAGGGTTAACACTCCAGTTCCTATGACTCATTCTCTACTGGTTAGAACTCTCAGTTGAATTAGATACCTTGCCTTTAGCTATAATACTACAACTGACCAAACCAAACTAACCTGGTGTTTAGATGATCCATTATGACAAGTGGAAATGCTGGGTGGGAGAGAGAGACAGGTCAGAGCTTGAATTCTCTATTTTCTCTAATGTTTTGGGCTACAAAGACTCTGGGTTCTGTGTAGCCCAAAACATTAGAGTAAATAAAGAATTCAAGCACTAACCTGTGTTTCTCTCTCACACAACATTTCCATTTGGTGTTTGTTGGAATACAAAAATCTACAACTGACCCAGCCATACAGGGTTAATGGTGCTGGCACGAACACTGCCAGCTCCTATAACTGACTCTCAGATGGAAAAGAATACTCTACTAGAGTTTTCCTGACAATGAGAGGGTTAATAAAGGCTATGAAAAAGGAGGTGCAGCCACAGTAATGTCATTATGTAACAAGAGATTAACACTAGAATATGGTGTTAGTCGCAAAGAAGTGCTATGGAAAGGATGTACAGTAAGTTGCAAAGAAGTGCTATGGAAAGGATGTACAGTAGTAACAAAATACTGTACTGTCTTATTCAGCCATTGGAATGTAACAATACTAATACTAGAATATGGAACTAGTCATGATGAAGTGCTGGAAAAGGACAAAAAGCTCCACCCACCAAGTTAAGGCAGACAGAGCATCGCTGAGGAATTTGTATATAAAATTATCGTATGTATACCTTGGACAATATCACTCACAGTAACTAGGGTTGTGATTCATGTCGTAATAATGGAAGGTAATCCATTAATAACCATTCCGCTGCGTGATTTCTCATGCGTTGCGGGGACGGCTTAGTGATATCACTGTCTGCTGTCCTTGCATCATTTATTCAATTCCTACGTCCACTGCCACACCCACACCCTGTACCAACAGACTGAACCATTCCCTAAGACATCGTTTATTCACTTCCCACTGCCACACCCAGACCCAGACCGGCAAACTGAACCACTCCTTAACACATCATTTACACACTTCCCACTCCCACTGCCACACCTATGGCTACATCAGCAGACTGAGCCATCCCTGAACACATAAGACGCCACCAACTGAGTTTCCTGTTGAGTATATGCAATATGTATGTCGTAAATATATACTATAGTATACTGGTATGTTTGTGCTTAATATGTTCGAACAGTATTAATAACACCCCAATGGCTCCTATGACACATTCTCAGCTGAATACACAGGTGTAGTTTTAGCAGGAATGGAGTTGTTCTGAGCATTAAGGGGTAAGTGTTTATGTTTTATATGTTTGTAAAGAATTAATGACAGTCCATGGCTCCTATGACTCACTCTTGGCTTAAGAAAATTATCTGGCATTCTGCTGGAAGGTGTAAAGATTTAGCTGGCATATGATGGGGGGAAAGGGAGGACGGGGCAGCAAAATGGGAGGAGAGAGCATGACATGGAGGTGATCTGTTTGTGCCCATCCCTTATGGGATTATGGCATCTGCCTATGGGTAGACAGATACAAAAATTTCTCAAACATTAACCCAGGGAGCATCTGTAAGCAACACTATCAGGAGAGATCAATGTTAGTCAAAGTTACATACCAAGGGACATTTTTTACTAAGGTTATTTCTGAATATTTCAGTGCTCTGAATACTGTACATACTTATTATAAGCCATTTTTTTAATATTCTTTTGTGATAAGTAACCCTCAATTAAATTACAAAAAAAAAAAAAACTTTCATTTATGATTTGCTGACTGTCCCAAATTTATGGCATTAACAGAGTACATACAAATTCCGGAATCTCCATTTTATGAAATGCTGTTTAAAAATCCATTTCCTTCCAACTTCAACCAGCTACAGAGCTTAATACTGCAAAAACATTTCATTACATGCTAAGGAAAAAAAAAATAATAATAATAATACAGTAAGGTTGTATATGACATAAAAAATAGCCATGCCTTGTCACTTTAAAGCATGTAAATTCTTCAACTAATCTTCAATACTGCAATTTATCTGAAACCATACGTTAACACTGCATGTACCCTACTGCACAAAAAAGCTGTAATATTCTGAAACCCATCCCAAATTTATAACAAGAAATATCTCTATTACCTGGCATACTACAGGTGGATACTGTTATATGAGTGGGATATGCTAGTGGAGGACAGCTCAGACAGCAGAAACTCGAATAAAGGATCAGTAAAAAATGATCACTAAACTTGTACAACGGAGCACATAACTTAAGGGAAAAATTGGGATAGGTTAGCTGACCCTGCCCACATCACTAAACAGGTCTAAATTGCCCATTCTCGTATCCTCTGTTTCTCATATTGTGGATGCTCGTATAACAGGACCTGCCTGTATTTCAGTGGCACAATCAGCAACTGCTTTTACACATATGATGAAAGTATCCTGAAAGATGTGACAATGCTTGATGGATATATTTGACTGTGTTAATTTTACAATGTTTGTACATTCTTCCTATGATAAATACAGTATTAAAGTACTGTACATATGAGTTTTATTAGCACTCCAAATCAATAAAACTCCTAAGTACGTTTAAACAGTATAATCAGAGGAGAGGGAGAGTGGCCATGTGCAGTTTGCCACATGGGTGTGGGAAGTAATTCCATCTTGTGCAGTGTTTGTGATAAGTGGGTGCACAAGAGATGTAGTGGTATTAGAGGTAGACTGCGAGATAATGCTGATTTCATGTGTGCGGTGTGTCGGGGAGAGCAGGCGGAGATTGTTAGGAGTGAGAGGGTTGAACTTGCAGGTGAGTCTCTTGAGTGTGTGGAGGAGTTTTGTTATTTGGGAGACATGTTATGTGCCGGAGGTGGGGCTGGAGTTAGCTCGGTTGCTAGAGTGAGAAGTGGTTGGAAGAAGTTCAGGGAGCTGTTGCCTCTCCTGACATTGAGAGGACTCTCCTTACGTGCTAAGGGGTCTTTGTATGCAGCATGTGTTAGGAGTGTGATGCTGTATGGTAGTGAGACCTGGGCAGTAAAGGAAGAAGATATTCGCAGGTTTAAACGTACAGAAATGACAATGATTAGGTGGATGTGCAGTGCGTCCCTGCGTGCAAGGCCTGGGGGGGCTGGGTTTACGATAGAAGAGTTGAGAGGTAGGATGGGACTGGAGTGTATTGGTGTTGTGATGAGGAGAGGTAGGCTGAGGTGGTTTGGACATGTGGAGAGGATGGGGGATGATAATTGGGTACAGAGGGTGAGAAGTGTTAATATTGGGGGAGGGGTTGGGAGGGGTAGACCGAGAAAGACATGGGACGAGGTCATTAAATGTGACTTAAGGGTTAAGGGACTGAATAGGGAGNACGTGGGTGCTCACACTCAGGTAAGGGTGAATGGAGCTTTGAGTGATGAGTTTCCCGTGAATGTTGGTGTGCATCAGGGGTCAGTTTTGAGTCCCTTGTTGTTTATCATGGTGCTTGAAGCCCTCTCACGTGACTTCAGAGAGGGACTCCCATGGGAGATGTTGTATGCTGATGATTTGGTGTTGATTGCTGAGAATGAAGGGGAGGCTGAGGAAAGATTTAAGAAGTGGAGAGATGGTATGGGGCACAAGGGCTTAAGGGTAAATGCAGATAAAACAAAAGTGATGATATCTAGGGTTGGTGGCGGTACAATCAGAGGAGAGGGAGAGTGGCCATGTGCAGTTTGCCACATGGGTATGGGAAGTAATTCCATCTTGTGCAGTGTTTGTGATAAGTGGGTGCACAAAAGATGTAGTGGTATTAGAGGTAGACTGCGAGATAATGCTGATTTCATGTGTGCGGTGTGTCGGGGAGAGCAGGCGGAGATTGTTAGGAGTGAGAGGGTTGAACTTGCAGGTGAGTCTCTTGAGTGTGTGGAGGAGTTTTGTTATTTGGGAGACATGTTATGTGCCGGAGGTGGGGCTGGAGTTAGCTCGGTTGCTAGAGTGAGAAGTGGTTGGAAGAAGTTCAGGGAGCTGTTGCCTCTCCTGACATTGAGAGGACTCTCCTTACGTGCTATGGGGTCTTTGTATGCAGCATGTGTTAGGAGTGTGATGCTGTATGGTAGTGAGACCTGGGCAGTAAAGGAAGAAGATATTCGCAGGTTTAAACGTACAGAAATGACAATGATTAGGTGAATGTGCAGTGCGTCCCTGCGTGCAAGGCCTGGGGGGGCTGGGTTTACGATAGAAGAGTTGAGAGGTAGGATGGGACTGGGGTGTATTGGTGTTGTGATGAGGAGAGGTAGGCTGAGGTGGTTTGGACATGTGGAGAGGATGGGGGAGGATAATTGGGTACAGAGGGTGAGAAGTGTTAATATTGGGGGAGGGGTTGGGAGGGGTAGACCGAGAAAGACATGGGATGAGGTCATTAAATGTGACTTAAGGGTTAAGGGACTGAACAGGGAGGCTGCCAGAGATCGAGCAGCGTGGAGAGCCGCCATTAGGTGACCAAGGCCGACACATGCAAGCATGTTGGAGCCTTCAAACACGAAACGAAACGAAACGAAACGAACTGAGATTTTGTCCAGCATTTATTTATTTATTTATTTTTAAAGAAAAAATGCATATATACAAAGCTTTTTCTGGAAATAAATGACATACCTAATACTAATTAGCCAATCATGTTTATGACTGTGAGTCCAACTGTATGGAACCACTTCAAGGAAATAATATACAGTTACAAACCTGGTTTACCTCAAGATATTCCCTACGCTCCATTAGCTATCCCTCTGACTAAAAGGGCAGTTAGGTGTTCATTTAAGAGCCATCTTTGTCTAGTGAAGGGGCAGACCAGAGCCACACCTGTCCCTGTGTAGCAGTCAGTAGGTGTGGCTGGGTGGGATGTGATGACAGGGAGTGCACCACACGGCTTCCTTTGTGTTCAAGCCTGTTAACCAATAATATATTGTTGTAGTAGCAGTAGTAGTAGTAGTTGCAACCACAGGCTCATCTCAACATGAACCCAGTAGACTGCAGATTGCATGCTAAAGATGCCCCTATCCTGCAGCCCACTATTCTCCTCTCGGACAGCTCCACAGTCTGATTATGCTGGTGTCACCACAAGAAGGCATCCCTCTCCTGTATCATACACTATACACTGTACTGTACTGTTAAACTACACTTTAGACTACCTCTATTCAATATATTAAGGTTAACTACCTCAAGCAAAATTAGCTTCCTGAGATACAGGAAGCCATCACTCAATGTAGTTATGTGTTTATAGATGGTGAGTAGCTCTACTTAATAGTTTTTTTTTTTTATATCATACCAATACTTCATCATTTCAATTACCCACTAAAGATTTTGGTAAGACACAAGGTAAACTATATTCCACAGGTTTCTCATCTCCACATGCTGAAAATAAACTTAAAACCATTTAGCATATAAAATGTGACATGTACAGTCAAACACAAAGTTTTATTTACCTCCCCTGCCTCTCTCACTACTGGAGTCATACATGCTTCAATGTGACATAGTGGACAAAGGTGCATATTATAACCTACAGTTGGATGATAACAGACACCTCAGTTAACTATGTATGTCACATTCAAGCACTTATGAATCCAGAAATGAACAGAGGTCAAACAGGCAAATGAACTTAAGTATATGACTTTACTTCTCATATACCTGTATGCTCTTTGGGTAAGGAAGCTCCCCTCCACGTCTTTCATAACAATTTATTATCCAAAGTACCCATTAGTATTTCTCTTTTGCTTCTTATATCTTTTTAATATAGACACAGATTGCATGAAAAACACACAGGAATATAGTAATGGAGCAGAAACAGAAATAAACTGGTAAGAAGGAAGAGTTAGTAAGCTTCCTAGGTACAGTACATCAGAACACTGGCTTTAGTATCCCAGCTCACCTTGTGGTCTGTGTTGCCTGCACTAGATCCCAACAGTACACATAACCATCCTCGGATCCTGACACAACATGAGTATCAGACGATGTGAAACAACTCTCCACCTGAAACATGACAGCTAAATACAACAAATGCACTATACTTTATTGAAAACACTAAACTAGAAAAATGCCCATACAACAAGAAAAATCACAATACAACGAGATGCAGGGATTCAAACTGAATTAAATGCAAGTGGACTGTATAAATCACCATGCTGAAGGGGTTACAGATAAAAAGACCATTGACTGCCAATTTAGTGATTTAAAACAGATTTATGTTAACATCAATAAACAATTTCTCCATTTACCTTGTTGACTTGGCTGACATGTAATAAATAATAAGAAAGAAAGTAATCATGTCTTTATCCATTAATCTGAATGTGAAGACCATGGAGAAGGTGAATGAAAAGATAGGAGGCAGGAGTGAGGAGGTACAAAAGAGGAGACAAGAGGTAGGTGAGAGGATATGGTAACAGAGAGGAAGAAGTAGGATAAAGGAAGAAGTAGGAGAGAGAGGAGATAAGAGATAGAAATAAGGGGATAGGAGGTTGTAGCAGACAGGAAGTAGTAGGAAAGAGAAAAAGATTGGAGAGAGGAGATAGAAGAGAAGAGTAGCTAGAAGGCAACAATTAACAAAAACTAACCTTAACCATACTTATCTCTACACACCTTATAATCTTTGCTAATGTGTCCTGAATACTGAGAAAGAAGTTCACCAGTATCCTTATCCATCAACCTGAGTGTGGAGTCCATGGAGGAGGCAAGGATACACTGACCATCCCCACTGAAGTTGGCACAGGTCACACCCTCTGTTGGATGTATGCAAAGCAGTCAGTTTGTTCTTACCTGACAGAAATGGGTCACTCATAAGCTGAATATGCTGTGGTTGAATGAAATTCAATGAGCCTTACATATGAGGCAAGAATGAGTCTCCTCCACTAACTGTAAAATTTTTATCCAACCTGAGTACACTTAGCCATCTACTGTTCTGAAAAGGCTAAGGATGTTTTATCAAGATATTAATTTACTGTTGACTGACAAAGATTCATGTGAACTCAGTGGACTGTGGGATGAACTTGTCCACTTCCCACATTATACTGAACTAGCTTCCTTATATCCACTGTCCAATTTACACAAAACTTCCTCAATCCCCACCCTATACTCTGAAAAAAGAATGGTGGGCTGCAGAAGGGTAACTTCGGCCTACAGTCCACAGAGTGCAAAAGGGCAACTTCAGCCTACAGTCCACAGAGTGCAAAAGGGCAACTTCAGCTTGTAGTCCACAGTGTTCACATTTCAGATAAGCCTGGGGTCACAAAACTAAAAGATCAATATGAAAAAGACATCCCCTGGCTCACTGCATTAATTCATAATCAAAAGGGGATGCAGTAATAACCTCCAATGCAGTTAGAGACCAGTTCCCCCTTCCTCAGGTCGTAGATGCGTGTGTAACAGTCCAACGAGGCTGTTAGGATCAGATGGGCGGACACTTGTACTGACATGACGGAATCTTTGGCCTCATCCAAAATCTGTACAAAGAGAATGAAAACAATTACATGAAGAAACTTTAAAACGATATCTTTTCCTTTCCAACTCCAACACTCTTCTAAAACCATCAAGAAACTTTTGCAATACCTGAGTGTAGATAAAAATGTTCTACTGGTATATAAAGCAAATGCAATCCATGTATCTAAGAGGGCATGGAATATAAATAACAATACTGTACTGTAACGTGACATGCACAAGAGTGGAAAATTATGCTTGTGAGGAGGAATAATGATTCTTGGGGTGTGAAATGTGAGTGAATGAGTGTATCCCATTTAACTGGGCATACTGTTGATGAGTTCTCCCTCTTTCAGGTTTTTTCTTGCTCTCTGAACCCTGCCTCATCCCATCCATGGTTGGGAAAAAGAGGCCAGGATGATGATGATGATGATGATGATGATGATGATGATGATGATGATGATGATGATGATGATGATGATGGTGATGTTTTGACAATGAGTAAAGCATAAGCATAAATACTGTACCCTGTTGGTGTACCAAACTAAACGCAATTTACGCACCTGAATAGGTTCGAGTTTCCGACTGCGAAGGTCCCATACTCTGACTGTGCCATCCACTGACCCTGACAGCACAACCGTAGACTCCTCATTAAAGTCAAGGCAGTTTACTCGCGCTGCATGGCCTCGGAACTTTCGCATGGCTTCTCCTGTGCTTACATTCCATACCATCACTGACTTGTCCATCCCACACGAACAGATCAATCTGGTTTGTGTAAAGAAAACATCACATTAGCTTTGAGCATCTAACACTTCATAGCCATGCCCTGTGTAAGTATGGATTAGCACAGATGGTAGTATTTGTACCCCTGGGTTGATCTGAAGAGTGAACCCAATGGACTGCAGGCTGAAGATGAATTTTTTCTCCTCTCCAGCAATCCACAATCCTCCTTTCAGGGGACTGGAAGGGAACTGAGGGATATTTGTGTAACCATGCAGAGAAGCCACCCAGTCATATCAATGACATCACATGAAGGTGCACCTCTCCAGTACCATAAATATGAAGTAGTGTCCCCTAACCTCACAAATCTGGGAACACCTTTTTATTTCATTCTTGTCACCAATATTCCAATTCAACTCGGAAGGTTCTCATTTACTGAAAGATTGACTGAAGATGACATCTAACCCCAGATCATTGAAAAGTCTATCCTATACTGAAAAGAGCCATCTGGGCATGGCACAAGTAAAAACAAAGTATTAACACTGAAAAGACCTCTAATAACTATCTATCTATCTACAGTCAGATGCTTTAATCCCAGTAGGAGTGGCCACAAATGCATCACCTACACTTCACCCTATCCTCTGACATCAGGCTACCTTCTTTCACACTCAACCCTCCCCTATTCCCTCTAACTCTCCCCTCCATCCTTCCATCTCATCCTCAGACTCCCTCTCCACTTATAACAAAAACTTACTACTGGTGCATCTGTTATTAACTTACGAATTGTCACTGGAGCCTCGAGCGTCCAACACTTCATAACCGTGTCCTGAGTAAGTATGCAGGATTGTGCCTTTGTGTGGGTTCCAGAGCTTCACTGACTTGTCTGATCCACAGCTCAAACAATATTCCCCATCCACTGCAATTATACATAATGATTTCAGTCCACACCAACCATCATTACTGTCACATCAGAAACACAGGGGCCCAGGGCTAGGTTACAATGTCCTGGTATTTAAGGTGAGGGTGACAAGCCTCACTCACTTTTAAGTGGTATCATGTAAGCAGTAAACCCAAGCCACTCCTTGGATGTAAACCCTTGTCCACGTCATCCTGCTGGAGTGTCTTAATCCACCAGGCCATTATGCAGCATGGGGTAATTTCATTTTTTATCCTCCTCCTCCTCATCATCATCACCCAAACCTGTTTTCCTACCAAATAATGGGGTGAGGCAGGTTAGAGAGGGCAAGAAAAAATCTAACAGAGAAAGAACTATTGAAGGCCTATCTATCTATAGCCAGATGCCTTAATCCCAATTAACACCTTGGTGGAAGATAATGCCATATGCATTTTTTTTTTTTTAAGTTGAGAAATATCTTTATACTGCCAAAGCACACTGACAGCGTGCATTCTTGGGAGACCTGCATCATAGTGGATCAATCTGCCTGACGTTGGTGTGCATTTTAGCAGTGACGGTTGGGGTTTCTTAAGTCTGGTATCTGGCATGATGTAGGGAAGGCTGGAGTGTATGCTGACTTGTCCAATTTGGGTACTGGCCATGGACACTTGGTTTACAGGCTAACTCATACTGGAGTTGGCTTATTCTCATCTAATGCTGAGCTGCTACTGAAGACGGGGAGTAATATATGTTGCTATATATAGATGCTATATTATTTAAGTTCTGCCATTAAACACCAGAAATTTGGTTAAAAGAGGATGCAAATCTCTGTTAGGTATGATCAAACTGACAAGACCACAGTCAACTTAGTACAAAATAAGAGTACAACACTGCTAACCAACTGGAGAGTTGGCTGAAAATTAAGCAAATCCCATCATACCACTGAATCTGACAGCTCTGACAGCACCTTATTTACACTCTATCACTCGAGCCAACTGTGTGGGCTGACTCTCAATGCCTGACATTTTGCACATTATCATTAGCCCATTTAATTGTGACTTTCTTTTTCAATACTCTGTTCTTGTTGCCTACAGACATCCATACTGTATTTAGCCTGACAGAGACTTTGGAGCTGAAGAGATTACAGCCAGCCTTCATTAACCCCTTCACTACAAGAAATCAAGAAAAATGCCTGAAAGTTGTTTGAATAAAATGAAAAAGATATCGCTAGACTGAAGAGGTTAAAATCAACTTACCATTAAATCTGACAGCTCTGACAGCTCCTTGTTTACACTCCATCACTCGGGTCAGCTGTGTGGGTAGACTCTCAATGCTGGCCATCTTCAGCAGTACTGGTAGCCTGATTCTGTAATATTGTTTGAAAATTACCATCTGATGAAATACCTTTGCATATTGGACTGATGGAAGGAAGGAAGGAATAATGAAGAACTACCACCAAGCCATAAACTGGCTACATGGCACAAAGGGTTGAGTTGAAGTGGTCATGGTGATGGAGTGGTTTTGTGGGAGGAAGGGTCAGTGTCAATGGGAAGTCCTTAAACAATCCATGTCATAAAACTAAATGTCTTACCTGATGGGCGTAGGGGGAAAATAAAGGTTGGAAGAAGCAAAGAAACATCAAGAAGAGGGGGGGGGGACAGAAGAGAAGATGAGCACAGTAAGGAGAGACAAGAAGGCCATTTTAGTCGCTGCTGATGACAAACAGCGATATCAGGGAAGTATTCTTTACCCCCCCCCTCACCAGGGGGATTTATACTGATGACTAATGAATACTGTTTACTGAAAATGAAAATTTACCTATACATTCCAAGAATGGCTTTGTAAACTTTATACTGTGCGGGAATTTCACCATTAAACAAAACGAATTATTTACTGATCTACTTTACTCACTCCAAGATGTTTTATTTGCCCTCGGAATGCCACTTTTTGAGTATTTTAGTCTGTAGTGTTTGATTCAAATGACCTATAAGCAATGTCACTTTTGTTTAGGTCTCGCCTCTGTAAACAAACACACACCGCATACTAACTACAATCCGGCACATTACCTACCTAATGAAAACGCCACGGAAAACTCAAATCTACCCAATGATGTTCAAAACTCTCTAATGGAACTACTGTATTAGTTATAATTTTTACTTTTTATGTATTATGGACTTTTACGGCAGTGTACAATTGCCATCATCACCATCCTTCCCAACCATGAAAACTCAGATCTACCAACTGATACCATACTCAAGTTTTTCTGTCAGGAGGAAGTAGCCAATTTGAGTTAGTAAATGTTATTTGGACATGTTGCACTCAGCCAATTATTACCAACCTATCAAGTGCATCTTCGCCTCATTAAAAAAAAAAAAAACGAGTATAGTTACTTGATGGCCTGATGCACTTTCATAATCTTGTAGATGATTTCCACTTATTAATGCAAAGGCCTGTGACACCTGATTACCAAAATATGCAAACTTTATGAGTAGGTGTGTGTGTGAGTGTGTTCTTACCTAATTCTCACATCTTTCCTTAATCTTTCTTTAATCTTTTCTTAGATAAAGTGTGTGTGTGTGTTTGAACAGGAGAATAAGGTGTTAAATAGTTGTCTCACTAATTTAAGAGTCCATCAATATACCACTGTCTCACAGAACTCAACAACTGGAGTGTCACAGTGGTAAAACTGACTAGGGAAGTGTGGGTGATGGGGATTAACACTGGGGAACTTTGTTGCTGAAGGTCAGGCAGGAATGAGTATAATTTAAAAAGATACATCACCAATATAAATGGTGAAACAATTATTGCTGGCACAAGAGAATCCCTGACACCTGAGTTCACTATGAAAGTAACCATGACTTTTCATGGCAATGTTTAGAATGCATTAGTAACCCCTTTTTCCTTAACTTTCATGCACCCACTACCTATCATTCTCTTACAAACTACTTTCACCATAAACTGCTTTACTTCTCTCCATGTTCCAGGCACCAACATTTTACTGTCTATCTATCTATCTATAGCCAGAAGCCTTGATCCCGTACAGAGTTGCCACAAACAAATTGCCTCCATGTCGCCCTGTCATTTCTCTGCCCTCCCCAACTTATATTCCCCCTCTCATCCCAACCCTCCATCCCATCCTTGGTCTCCCCCTCCCTCTCCTCCCTTCCACCTCAATCACACACTCCTATAAACTTGTGCACCCACCTCCCATGCCTAACACTCATTCATTTTAAGAACATATTTTGTTTCTTTTACAGCTTATTTTAC
This sequence comes from Birgus latro, assembly GCA_018397915.1. Lineage (NCBI taxonomy): Eukaryota > Metazoa > Arthropoda > Malacostraca > Decapoda > Coenobitidae > Birgus > Birgus latro. The sequence continues at coordinate 16,502 of JAGKTI010007810.1, read as the reverse complement.
CCAGTTCAATATACACTCAGTATCTTTACAACCCTCCACCTTCAGCATCCATCTATCAGTCTATGCCTTCATCTCGTTTCCTTTCTACCTGTTCCAAAGCGCTGTTGTAGACTCACACTATTCTGTTAAAGCTGTGTGTTCCAATGGGTTCAGACCTTTTTCAAGCCAGCTTTTGGGTTCTGTCCTCTCTCATGACAGCTTCTGGGTTCTGTCCATTTTAAAGCTATCCTCCTCTGGGTTCTGTCCCTTTTAAAGCTACCTTCCTCTTGGTTCTGTCCTTTCTAAAGCTGTCTTCCTCTGGGGTCTGTCCTCTCCAGAGCTACTTTCCTCTTTGTTGTCCTTTCTAAAGCTATCCTCCTCTTGGTTCTGCCCTTTTTAAAGCTATATTCCTCTGGGTTCTGCCTTTTTCAAAGCTATCTTCCTCTCGGTTCTGCCTTTTTCAAAGCTATCTTCCTCTGGGTTCTGTCCCTTTTACTGCTGGATTCTGTTGTTCTATAAGCTTCCTTTCTTCACTTCTCTTCAGAATTCCAGTTGTGGCTATGACTTGCCAAATTCTGATCCATTTATTTTATCTCACCAATTCAAATAAAACCTCAATTTTTAATGCCTCAAAAATTCAATTTGTTCATTTTTTCTATGGCCAAAAATCTTTCACAAAACAATATTCTCTTAATCCCAATTGCAGGCTGAAACCTAACCCTACATCCCAACAGTATACTGTATATCTTTTAATACGAGGATGGTGATAAATTACTACAGTACTCCTATTCATGTTTACATTAAATAAAGAAAAATCATTATGGAATAGGTTTTTATTTACAGAAAAATATACATATAAAATTTGTGCTTTTTAAGTTTTATATTAATTTTTTAAGCTAACTTTATCTACATACTTAGCCTTGCTATACAGTTCACTCTGCACTGACTGCATAAATCTGCCCAACAGCTTTTAGCTCCATCACTATCATTCAATAGCTAACTCAAAATATATTGGTATAAATTGCTCCCTTCTATTACTACAGGTTCCTAGTTCTATTTTCATGAAAATAAGATATGTAACCTGTGGCACAATGGCAAAAGCTGCATCAGTAACATTACTGAATAATATAACTATAAGTTACTGATATTTAATGTTAAGTACCGTAGAGAGCACAGTCTTTAAATAATATATAAGGTGACTAATGCCGGCAGTGTAGCATTTTGGGCTACGTCAGTTATTATACTTATTACTGGATATTATGTTTACTGAGCACTCCATATAATGCCCTAAAAACAGGCTATTCACAATGGGAACAAGTGCCATAATACTGTAGCAGTGAAATGATTAACAGATTTTACACTAGCTCCAAAAAGAGTCACACAGGAAGCTGAAGTTATAATAAGTAATCAGTATAGTCTGAGCTGTACCAAGGAGACTACACTATTTATCATCTGCATCCACCCAAGGGTCATTGGTAGACATCAGGAAGGGCATCCGGTCATAAAATGCTACACGCTCCAATCTAAAAAGGCCGACGCATGCAAGCATGTTACAGCCTTCAAAAACGAAAAACGAAACGAATACTGATATTATAAAAATGGCTAGAACATACCACAAGCATGTGATATAATGCATCCTCAAGAAAGCTGGTCTGTCAACATGTAGTGGAATCATTCAGCAGTTTATAATAGCCAATGCCTGTGGTGTTGCTGTCCAGTATGAAGTGTACACCAATACTGCAATTTCTGGAGCAAGCGTATGTGGTAGCACTTAGGCAATACAAGATAACACTGCAGTTCTGTATCTTGCATCACTTAGCATAACAGTATTATAACAACATAGAGGGCGCCATATGACAGCTAAATAACCCTTTATTATGATGCCATCTTTAAGCAATTTTATTCAACTTAGAGGTGAAATCTTGAAGTGGAGAGGTTAATGGAGGCTATATCTAATGCCTATACAGTAGTTCCAAAAACCTCTCCTAAGCCAAATTTTAAAATATGTGACTGTAATCAAAGGGTTAAACCTGTGCCAGCATTGTTTACATCCCCCTCACCGAACCCACACCAGTGAAAACAGGAGGAGGAGTAAACAGGGGAGAGGAAATGAGAGGTGTGCAGAATTTTGGTGAGACAATGGGAGAGGCACGGGGAAAGGTTCAGGGGCTTCCGTTTCTCTCCTTTTCCTCCTCCTCCTCTCCTTCTCTCCTCCATCTCTCCTGCTCCTCCTATTTTCATGATTTTTGCGACGAGTGTGGGTGCTATCGGTGAGGGATGCAGGCAGGTGCTGGGTGAGGGTTGCCCAAACATCCTTGAGGATCGTAAGATGGGTTCTGTTGACGCCGGGCTTGTGATCATAACTGGGCTTTGATGTGGCAGCAGGACGGGCCGGGGCATATGCTGGGGCTGGAACAATGACTGGTCGAGGGGCTGAAGCTGCAGCATGGTGGTCTGGGGTTGGTGGCAGTGGTGGAAGTGATACAGTAGGGCGGCGTCGGGTGGGTCGACGCTGGCGGGTAAACTGTGGCAACTGTGGTACTTGAGCAGGGATGGGTGGCGGATGCTCCCCTCGGTATGGCACAACACGAGGCCGACTGGTGATTGCAGCAGCTGATCGGCGGGGAGTATCGGCCAGTTGTGGGGGGGCCGGAAGTGAGTCAGGGGGGAGGGGGCGGCCATCAGAGGTGAAGACTTGGGTGGGGTTGGAGCCTGGGGGTAGTGGCAGGAGAGGCTGGAGCTTTTCAGAGCTCACTGGTCGTGGCACCGGCACTGCCAGGTCATCAGGGAGTGGCACCAGGGCCGCCACCAGCCGACGTGATGGAGTATTTTCACCCTCCACTCGGTCTGGCTGTGGGCGACCCTTTCGTGCCACATTCCCTGAGGGTTGGGCGAGTGTGGTGGTGAATGGTTGGACAGGGCGGGTGGAGGGAGGCTTAGCGTGATGGTTAGGCTTTAGCGGCAGGTTAGAGGCGGCACCACCCAGCAGCGCAACCCCAGCGGCCATAGGGACGGGCAGCGGCAGGGGACGAACCGGACCCACACCCAGCTCAGCAGACTTGTGTACCAGTGGAGTCACCTTCACGTCACTTTCCTCACTCTCATCCAGGTGAACATGGCGGTGGGCAAACCTAGAGTGCATAGTAGTGCGTGGACCAGCCGGAAGGGGCGGTGGGGCCACGAGGTGTTGTGGAGGAGGCAAGTGGGGCGGATGGATCAGTCTGAGCATGGGCCCTTGGCTAGGTGGGTCCAGCCGGGCCGGGGGGCGGGGGATTCGAATAGGCATAATGTCAGAAGAAGAAACTTCAAAAGCCAACAGAGGTCCTGGGGGGGCCGGCATGATGGGCCGAAAGTCTGACTCATAAACCACAGAGTCAGGATCAAAGCCAAAGTTCTGGTTAAAGGTCTCGTCTAGGGTGACCTGAGAGTCTGGAGGGATGGGAGTACGGGGGGGTAAGGGAGTTCTAGGAGGCAAAGGAGTCCTGGAAGATGAGGAAGTCCAAGGAGGATCAGTTGAAAGTGTTGAAAACTGGGATGGCTGATCTTTTTTTCCCACTGGATGGCCAACATGTGGTTGGGTGTAAGTGGGATGTGTAACAAGGGTCGTTGGTTGTACTGGGGGTGGTTGGTAGGGTGACTTGTGAGGTCCAATGGATGGCTGGTAGGATGAATGGTGTGGTGTGCTGGTTGGCTGGTTGGGTGAGTTAGGTGATGTACTGGTTGGCTGGTATGATGAATGGTGTGGTACACTGGTTGGTTGGTATGCTGAGTCATGTGGTGCAGTGGCTGGCTGCTTGGTAAACAGTGGTGTTGAGGACTGGTGATCAGGTGTGTGTGTCTGTGGAGGATGTTGGTTGTATGATGAATGTCCACTGGGAGTTTTATTTGTCTGATACTTTGTAAGTGGCTGAGTGGAAGTCTGGTGTACTCCTGGTGCATGACTGGGTTTAAAAGAATGTGTGTTTGATGCCTGATTGGATTCTAATTGTGTAACAGACTGATTACTGGAGACTGGATGGTAGTGACTGAGTTTATTTGGTGGTTCTGTAAAGCCTGGGATGGTAATAGTTGGAGATGTGAAAACAGAGGAAGGTAGAGTGGGAGATGGGGAAGGAGAGGGGAAAGCTGAAGAGGAGTGAGGAAAACGTGATGAATGATGAGAAATGGAGGAGGGCTGAGTGAAAGGGGAAGATGGATACTGATTACGAAGTGGACTGATCGAGTATTCTTCCTCCTCATTTTCCCTCTCTCTCTCCTCCTCATTTTCCCTTTCCCATTCTTTTTCCTCTTTCCTCCGCTCACCTTCGCCCCCAAAGTTGATCTTCCCCAAATTGGCAAATGCCGAAGCATTCACTAAAGCAGGTGAACTCTTAAGGTTGGGAAGTTTCGGGAAAGTAAAACCAGGAGCCCCAAGCGGGATGTTCTGGGGAAAGGAGCTGGGTCTAGAAGGTAGGGGATGGAGTGGGGGGAAGGGACGGGTTGGGGGGCTTCTAACTGGGGCCCCTAAACCCCCAGGTCCCAGGTCAAAGGGGAAATTTTCAAAGTCAGTGTCAAAATCTTCGGGAAAATTCGGGAATGTGAAGTCGCTGGGGAATCTCTGGTTAGTAGGGTGTTTGGGGCGCTTGGGGACATTCTTTCCTGGGATCCTGTTAAAGTGGGGAGCGGTGGGTGTCTGTGAGCGTCGTGCCCCACCATCGTCAAAGTAGTAGTCGCCGTAGTAGTCATAGTCTGAAAAGCAGTCCGAGGGTAATCTGGTGGTTAGTCACAAATGGCTGTCGGGGTGTTTGTTCTTTGTCTTGTAATCTATAACCTTTTTTAGTTTTCATACTGCTTTCAGCTGTCCATTTGATTATCTATAACTGTCTATTAAATCAATACATATAATGCCTACAAGTCTGTTTTGGACACTAATTCCTTTACACTAACTCAAAACCATATCAAAACCTGGTGTGACGATAACTAATTGACAGGCAGGAGAAGAAATGTGTGCTTTGCACAATACAGTACATAAAGAATATTGCTGACAGATTTTTGAAGGCTTATAAATATGAGAGAACTCAGAAGGAACTGACAGGAAATTTTTTTGCACCTTTGTTAGTCATTTACTCTGCAGAAAATACACAAACACACACACACACACACACACAGGATGATGACAACAGCCATCCATCCAAGAATACTTACCAAGCAAAGTATACCAAGGAATACTCACAGAATGCTGTAAAGGTGGTGAAGGGTGAGGCAAAAGGACCTTCACAAAATAGTAGGTGCGGGTATCTGTACTATAGGAGGGACTTAAATGAAGTTTTATTTTAGTGTGATGAACTGGAAGGACTGACTTGGAACTGGGTAATTATATATGTGATTTAATATTGGCTGTTGTTGTTGCTGCAGCCCCAAGCTCGTCCAGACAATAACCCGGTGAACTGCAGACTAAACTACCGTAATTCATTCAGGGGATAGGGATGTAGCCAAGGGATTTTCTTTAACCAGACAGTTGAACCACAGAGTTATAATGATGCCACCACATGAAGGCATTCCTCTCCAGCACCAAGGCTGTAAGGGTTAACCTAGGGAACAACATCCAAGTTATGCTTGGATCTGACATGCAAAGGGAGGGAAAATCCATATGGCATGCTCAAGCCAACGTAAGGACAGGTGAAGCAACTTCTCCTTTTGTGCTAAAATTGCAGAACTGTAAGACTAGAAAAATATAAAACTGAAAAAAAAAAACATAAGACCAAAAATATCAAGATCAAAAATGACATAAGACTGGAAATGATATACAACTGGAAAACACACAGACCAAATAAAGACAAAATACACACAGAAAAAAGAAGGTCAAATCAGCAGAGTCTCAATTAACTAAAACAATGTGCATTGAAGTCTTGTCAAGTTAGGTCAAGAACAGGATCAGGTTTGTCAGGTCAAGATGAGGGGGCAGGTGGGACAAGGTCAAGTTAGGTCAATCAGGTCTCTTCATATTAGTGTAGATTCAAGCTGTCAATTTTGCCTCTATATACTGGTGTACTCACTGCATGTGTAATTGAAAAAAAAAAGAATATATTTAGCATCAGTATGGGGCTCAAGAAAACTACTTGTTCCACTGTTAAATTTTGTGTTGTTGTCTTTGTAATTTTTCTTTGTGTGGTGTTTTTCACAGCTGTTATACTTGTTAGGTAATGCATCATAGCTAAATATATCATACCGCACCTTTGTTTCCATTACTGTACCTCAGCAGCAGCATTATTATTCTCAAGTGGTTTGCAATGATATAACTATTAATGGGTAACTACTTATGGGATCAATGCCCACAACAAGAGAGTACCCTTGCTCAGGTGTTAACATCTTGGTTTTATTTTTCAGCAGAAGCAAATTCAGCTTTCTGATAAAGTTTTCCTCACAAGCACTTCCAGCTTACTTGCTTTCATACTGGGCCATATTTTCAATGTTAAGGATATTCTGTAATACATACTTCTTACGTGATTCAGTTTGCCTGCTTCACCTTAATACGTCTTGTGTGTTGCCGATGTAAATTTTGTCGCTATGAAAAAGATACAAACACACAAGAGAATATTAGGTATTAAAAAGCCAATAAATCACTAGAAATATGCACTACAAAATCTGCTATGCCAATAAGATATAGAGTATGGCAAACTGATGACCACTGACGTAAAGTAAATATAGAAGAAACAAGAAATAACATACAAGGTGCACACAGTTTGTCTGAGTAGATTCAATCTCAAGTACAGGTCACCACCTATACCTTAACATTTCAGCATTGTTTTAATATATGGTCATCATTTTCACTACACCATCATTATGGTCCTCTATGAAGCACCATTTTTTATATATACAGCATGGTTGCCATTTTCCCCAATATGATATCTACGATCCTACATTTGATAAAGAGAGGGAGGTGCAAGTTGGGGGGAGGGTAGCGTAATGGCAGGGGACAAGGCGACATGTAGGCGATTGTTTGTGGCCACCCCATACAGGATTAAGGCATCTGGCTATAGATGGGTAAATAGACAGACAGACAAATAGGTAAACTTTCCAACTAGTTTTGCACGAACATAACATGATCATACGGTGAGGATGAGGCTGCTACAAAACGACATACATTTACTCTTTCTCTCTCTAGCAATTTTACCTGAAAATAAAACCACTCAGGCAAATCTGTATACACCCCAAATGTATGATGGTAAAAAGAGATGTGAGAAAATATCGAGAAAGTAGAAAGTGAGAAAAAGTACAAGGAAGATGTGACAAAAAGAAGGAGAAAGAGATATGAGAAAAAGTTTTAAGAGAAATGTGAGAGAAATTATGAAGAAAGAAAGAAAAAGGTGGATTGTAAGTATAAAGAGAACTGATGATAAGAGAAACATTTAATGTGGGAGGGGGAGAAAATGAACACTTAACTACACATGAGAAAAATTAAGTGTTGTCACCAGGATCCATAACAGAAAGCAAGAGCAACAGCAAAAGCCACAACTGAGAGGCAGGGCATAGTGTATTATTTACTTTACCATAACATCAGCTTTATGGGCTTATAAAAACACACACGGACTCAACTTATGGGATTGAGGCAACTGGATATATAAAGATAAACAGATAGTAAAAACACATGCTAATGGGGTTAAATTTTGGAAACTACTGATATTTTACATGATTTCATTGTCTCATTAATTGACAAACACATAAAACCATAGGAAAAAACAACTGTATTTCCAAATCTCAGGGTATAACTCACAAACTATTGATTTGTGATGCATTTCAAGGTCTGACTCAAACACATACAACACATAAAACACAACTTCTAAAATCTTATGGTAAAGTAAAATTAAACCAGAGGAGGGGAGGGTGAATAAAACACAGTAAATAAAGGAACAAAAGCAAGGAAGAGGGGAAACTGATGAAACCCCACAATCCTTGCTGACAAAAAACACGATTCATTTCACAGGGTAATAACAAAGCACAAAGGGAAGGATATACATATAGGTACCACATACATATATATATATATATAAAGAAAAACCAGCAATGAACACCCACATTAGTGAAAAATATATGCTGTCCACTTTAACTTGGCCTAAAATTGCCACATCTCCACCTTGACTGATGAGCTGTAATAAGAGAATAACACTAAAATATAATGCTCTACTGTACATTAACCTGGCCTCAAATTGCAGTCTCTCCATCTTCAGTGTCAAGCTGTAACAAGAAAATAAAAACAGAATAATGGTTCTAGTTACAAACATGTTATATGAAAGGACAAAGAGCTGTAGTACTGTCTATTTTTTTGTGGTACTGTCTTACTTTGCTAATGACCTACAGGAAATAAGCTACAAATGAGCTACAAAAGGATGAAATTCTACGCCAAGTTAAGGTGGATGAACTATAGTACAACTGAACCTCCTCTTACACAATTTTGGCTCATATGACTGCCAATGTACTATCACTTCTCACATGAATATGATCCGACCTTATGAAGTTTGTCTCGGTGCTTCATGTAATAATTATGGGAGATTCATGGGCTAATTTTGAGTGAAAAATACTATGTCAACATGGATCCAGTTGTCAACTGTAAAGAGTCTACGATTAATGAGGATCTTATGCATGAAATATGGGGTGATCATGTTTTCATATATGGTAGAATACTTATTGATGGGGTTATGCATATAACAGAGGAGTAAGCTGAAGAACAAGGGGGATTTAGGAAGGGAAAAGGGTGTGTAGATCAGATATTTGTTCTAAGATGTTTAGTGGAGAAGTATCTAGAGAGGGGAAAGAAAATGTATGCTGCTTTCATGGACTTGAAGAAAGCTTATGACAGAATAGATAGGCAAGGTATGTGGAAGGTATTAAGAATATATGGAGTGGAGGGAAAATTGTTGAGTGCTAGAGCATCTACGAAGGAGCCAGGGCTACTGTGCGAGTGGATGGTGAGCTGACTGAGTTCTTTGATCTGAAAGTGGGACTGAAACAGGGTTGTGTGATGTCTCCATGGCTGTTTAATATATACATGGATGGGGTTGTAAAGGAGGTGCAAGGCAGGGCAGTGGATGTGGCTCTAATGAATGAGGGCGAGATGTGGAAGATTCCAGTGTTGCTGTTTGCTGATGATACAGTATTGTTGAGTGAAGATGAAGGGGAGCTGCAAGGTTTGGTGAATGAATTTGGGACAGTGTGTAAGAAGAGGAACCTGAAAGTCAATGTGAACAAGAAGTTTGAGAGGAACGACAAAGCGTTTTGTCTGCGGCCACCCTTTGCAGGATTAGGGCGTCGGGCTATAGATAGATAGATAGATAGATGTTTTCATTTTCTTTGCTGCTGTTCTTTTCCTCATGCTTAATACTGCTTTTAGCATGCCCAGTTAATTTTTTATGCAAAGAAGAAAGAACCAATGGCTGGAGCCCAATTTCCCCATAAGTTCAATTTATCTTATGCAATTTCCACTACTGATCATTTTGTTTCCCTTCTCAAAAATTGCATAAGAGGAGGCCCAAGTATACTGACTGAACAAGTATTTAACTCCTGAATAATTAAAGACAATTAATAAATGGTATATCTCACAAGAGTTGATGTGTAAAATAAAAATGGGGAAGATGAGGAATGTGATCTGAATGCATGACTGAAAAAAAGATAAAGAAGTGGTAACTCAAGACAATCTGGTTCATTTTTTGGAGCAGTGAGATGAGGAAAGGAAATTTCAGTTTGAATATTTTGTATGAAATATTTTGAATTCAACACTTCAGTCCTTCAACATCCTGTATTTTTAAGTTTATTCCCACTGTTTTTCACAACTTTATTCAGCACAAGGCTTTTCAAATTGTACATATCTGTTCTAAATTCAATACAACTGTCCGCATGAAGGAAGGTTAAATTACGAGAAAATATCATCATAAAGAAGGTGGTAACGTCAAAGTCTTCATTAACAGGTAAAAAAAAAAAAATCTTTCAAAATACTTAAACTCAATTTCCTTTCCCCTTCTTCCTGGTTTTTCTTTAGGCATTAGGACAGGACACAAAGAATCTACAGTATACCTAACAATCACACATTCAGGTATAAAAATAAACCTCTATTCATATATGATAAGATATACTGTATACTAATCCTATATACAGTATATACTAGTATGCGAAGACAGTCTTCATTATATAAGTCAGGGATCTGTTTTGAATTAACACAAAATGTCCCATACACATTATACAAAAAAAATGTGATAATCCAGCTCTTAAGGTTTATATATTTATGGAGTTCTAATAACAATTCTTTCTGCAATTTATTGCAGATTTTATGACAAATGGGATGAAGAGAATGGCAACTTGTATTGATGTAAAAAAGACTTTGACTTATCAATGAGGACTAACTGTATGTGAATCATACTGATTACTAATGGTAAACAGGAAGAGAACAGTGAAATAAGACCATAAATTTCTTTCACAGAAGTTCTTTTTAAAAAGTCACTCTCTTTTTCCCTCTCAATGACTGAAAGGAGAGATGGGAGGGAGAAAGAGTTTTGCAGTAGTCACAGTAACCGAATAAAACCAAATACTGTACAGTTAAATGAATGAATTGTAAGTACAATCACTGAACTGGCCGACAATATGATTCACAACCATATCAAGGAATTAAATAGAGGAGATGGATGTAAATATAAAACTTCACACAACATGCGTTAATCACAGCTGTGTGCCAATACTGTACTCTAGTTTGTCACCCGATACCCGGTAGAATATTAAGCCTTTTTCAATGGTGATCAAATATCGTATGCTTGCTCATTTGTTCTACTGTACCATAATCGGGTTCTATAGACAAATGTGTGACATCAAACTGTTTCAAAGAACTTTCTGCTTGCCAACACTGTTACCCAATAATTTCATGTGTTGCCTTTCTGTCTCATTAAATGAGTGAAGTCAGCCAGGATACACCAATAAAAGTTTCCTCTCCTGGAAGTGCCAAACAGTTAAAATATACAGTATTTCTGACATGCTATTCTTCATTATAGTATTTCTGATTCTAAATGTGAATAAGTAATCCAAGTACAATACTGCAAGATGTATTTTGCCCCCCCCACAAAGTGATATCCAACTGGCATTCCTGATCATTTGGGATACTGGGTGTTTTGGGATGCAACCTATCTCACACTTGAGAATATTTGTATCAACTCAGTATTACTCCTGGTCATACTCTTCAGTGGAAATAAACCTGCTGATATTTTCCACATTTAGTTGAGAGTATTAATTCCACTTGGTATTCTTGATCTGTTCTGTCTTGGGAGGGGTAAAATTACTAATTATACATGGGCACAATTTTGTAGCTCTAGATAACTTCCATGCAACTGATTTATAATGAAGAGTGGATGAAATGGAGGGAAACACTGGAGAAAGTTTAAATACTTCATCCATCCATTCAGCAGCTGGTTCAGTGTTTCCCCATCTGGAGTGTGTGGGTCTGGCACTAAGCTAGTCCAAATATTTAAGGCAAGCAAGGGGTTTAGTCACTCTTCCCTGAGCAGCATTATGAGAGGAATAAACTTCAACTAATATATTTTTTAAGTACTGATATGGACGGCAAAAATAACACAAGAATACATCAACATATGATATACAGTACAAAAATGAACTAGCAAGTATGAAATGCTGGGTACAAAAAGTATGAACCAGTCTCCCTCAAAATGGGCTTTCTCAGCATGTGTGGTCCAAATTACGAGAAATAAAGCTAATTTTTTTTTCTCTCTTCCAGTCATTTTCTAGGTCACGTATTAATTGCAGAAATCCTGCATGACTATTTAGATTATACTGTAGGTGCAAACTCGAGTTACTATTAAGAGTGGTACAATAATACAGTACGGTACTTCTAACTGGGGAATATTTGTGGTAAAGTGGGTAATATGACAATTCCTTAAATACTGTAAATTGGGATACCTATTCTTTCACATGCATTCCATAAAACTGAAGTGGGTTGCAATAATGGAAAATTATGCAAAACCAGTGATTACTAAGAGTGACAGTGAAAGCAAGAAGTTTCTACTGGGAATGAGATAATGATAAATGTACAAATAGAAAACCTAAGTTGGAGATATGACAAATAATACTTAGCCATAATCCATGAAATGTTCAGATCAATTGCTGGTTCTACTAATTACCTTGACCACCAGGCAATACCCGAACTGCTGTCTGAGAAGAACCGGCGGCTGTCAGTGGGTCAGTATCGCACTTGTCCAGGACGTGAATCTTCCAGCCCAGGAATCGGTGGGTGTAGCACTGGAAAGGGGAGTTGGAGGGCAGGCAAAAGGTTAAAAACTAAAACAAAACTAAAAAATCAATCACATGACACTGGGAAATCACTCACACACACTCACACACACACACACACAATTAGGCAGGCTAGCACTCTGACAGATCATAGCAGTGATATTGAGGAGAAGATAACCCAGGTGAATGAAGCAATGCAAAGCTACAAAAATGATGTGGAAACCACATATGCTGAAATGGTGAAAGTAAAGAAAGACTTAGAAACAACAGCTGAAGAAAAGAGCATTAAAAAGGAAGTAAAGAAAATAATCCAAAACAATCCAAAACCGGTCAAAGATTCTGCAGACATCAACAAATCTATAGTAATCACTGGTATTGAGGAGGAGGAAATAAAATGTAAGATTTCAAAAGACCAAAAGGAGATGGCAAATGTAATGAACATACTGAAGGAAGTATCAGAGAAAATCTGTAGTAAAGACATAGAGGAACACAAAAGGCTAGGGAAATACAAGAGAAATAAATCAAGGCCTCTGAAAGTAACCTTCCAGAGTGTAAACACTGTGGAGGAAATACTGAAAAATGCAAACAAACTTATGGAAAAAGAGAACTTCAAAAATGTATGGATAAAATGACGCATAATTCATGAGAAATTAGGATTACTAAAAGAGAAGAGGGAGGAGGCAAAAACAAAGAATGGGGGAAGATCAGAGGAAGAGAAGAACACATTTTTTTAGGAAGTAATTGGATTGAAGGTAAGAAAGTGGTACATAAACAGGAGGTAATAAAAAGGAGGAAGGTAGTTGACCCAAGTCATGACAAATATGTAAACAAGATGATTAAGCTGATGTACTAGATGGAATGGTATCTAATTTGCTAGAGATGAATGATTATATTAAAGAAAAGGAACCACATATTGTCTGCCTGACTGAAACAAAATTAACATCAAGGATATCAAATGATATCCTAAACCAAGAGGAATATAATATATGGAGAAGAGATAGGAGCTTAAAAAGAGGAGGAGGAATTATGATATTAACAAAGAAAAATCTGCAAGTCAAAGAAATAGAACTAGATATACCCTCACAGGTAGAACTGATCACAGTAAAGATTAGTACATGTGAAAGGAAAATAACTGTGGCAAATTTATACATGCCACCCAGATCCAGCATTTGGGAAAAAGGCAAATATGAAGACCTGGCAGAGAGTACAATTCAAAGTTTAAGAGCATTACTACATAGAATGGAGGAGAAATCTGTAAGAATTATAATATCTGGAGATTTCAATATAAATATAAATTGGAATACTCTAGATATAAAAAGCCAGGAAAGCTATTGGGACCAAAAGCTCCTGGACCTTGTGCAGGAGTTTTTCCTAACACAACATGTAAAAGAAAGCACCAGAAAAAGAGGACTAGATGTATCATCAGTACTAGTTCTTATATTTACTAGGCAAGAAAATGATACTGATAGTATTATGTATCACCTCCACTGGGCAAAAGCAACCATGCAGTATTAAATTGCAGCTTCAGGATTGCATATGATATAGTTAACAGTAATGAAAGTTACAAAAAGAGACTTAACTATAAAAAGGGAAACTACTATGACCTAAATAAATACTTCTTAAAAATATATTGGGAAAAAGAGCTTAGAGGACAAGATTTAAAAGTTATACTGTATATAGGCCTGGATGATTGGAAGTCAGGTATAATTATTCCCCTTTACAAAGGAAAAGGGGAAAAAAAAGTGTGTTGTAATCACAGGGGCATTTGCCTTCTTAGTGTAATAGGAAAAGTATATGGTAGAATACTTATTGACAGAGTTAGGGAAATAACAGAGGAATTAGTTGGAGAAGAACAGGGAGGTTTTAGGAAGGGAAGAGGTTGTGTAGATCAGATATTCATTCTTAGATCTTTAGTGGAAAAGTTTCTAGAGAAGGGAAAGAAGTTGTATGCAGCCTTCATGGATTTGGAGAAAGCATATGACAGGGTGGATAGACAAGGATTGTGGAAAGTATTAAGAATATATGGAGTAGATGGGAAGTTGTTGAAGGCCGTGAAAAGTATGTTAGAGGGTGCAAAGGCCTCAATGTGTGTGGATGGTGAACTGAGTGAATTCTTCCATTTGAAAGTTGGATTGAAACAAGGATGTGTCATGTCTCCATGGTTGTTCAATCTGTATATGGATAGAATTATAAAAGAGATAAAAGGTAAGGCAGTGGATGTTGGAGCGGCCCTAGTGAGAGGGAGCAGTGTTTGGAAACTTCCTGTACTGTTGTCTGCAGATGATAATGTGTTGCTAAGTGAAGACACTGGGGAGTTGCAAGCCTTGGTAGATGAGTTTGGGAGTGTGTGTAAGAAACGGACTCTAAAGGTGAATGTAGGGAAGAGTAAAGTGACGGTCTTCGAGAGAGGTGAAGTCCATGAATGTACAATAAGACTGGATGGGGAAGATATGGAGAATGCAAGTGTATTTAAGCACTTGGGTAGTGTGATGAGTAAGGATGGAAGTTTAGAAGGTGAAGTGCTTGAAAGGGTGCAGCAGGGAAGAAAGGTTGCTGGTTCCTTGAAAGCAGTGATAAGAAACAGGGAAGTGAGCATGGAAGTGTAAAAGCTGCTATATGACAGTATTGTGATACCAACTCTAACATATGAAAGTGAAGCTTGGACCCTGCTGGAGGGACAGAAGTCAAGAGTGAGAGCAGTGGAGATGAGTTATCTGAGAGGAGCATGTGGAGTCACATGGAGAGACAGACTGACAGATGAGGAAGAGAAGGAGCATTGTGGTGTGGTTGTGGATGTGATAGGAAGTGTTAGGAGAAACACATTAAGGTGGTTTGGTCATGTGGAGAGGATGGAGAGTGAGACACTGATGAGGAGAGTGTATGTGAGTGAGGTGGAGGGGGGAGAGGGAGGGGGAGGCCAGGGATGAGATGGAGGGATGGAGTGGAGAGGTATATGAGAGAAGGAGGTGTGAGCTGGGAACAGGGCAGTGAAATGGCAGGGGACAGAGTGACATGGAGGCGATTTGTTTGTGGCTACCCCTTACGGGATTGAGGCATGTGGCGATAGATAGATATAGAAAATTCTGTGAACTTTATGAAATAGGAGTCAAAAATTACATCCCTCACCAAAAAGAAGCAGAAATGACAATAAAGAAATGGTTTAATAAAGAATGTAAAATATCAAAAGAAAAAAGAGACTTGTTGTGGAATAGATACACAAGACACAATAGTGAGAGCACATATAACAACTATAAACAGGCAAGAAATGAATACAGAAGAATAAGGAGAGAAGCCCAAAAACAGTTTGAGGAGGACATCATTAACAAAAGTAGTGATCAACTGAAGCTATTTTACAGCTACATCCGAAGCAAAACCAAAGTAAAAGACATAATGCAATCCATTACGGATGAAGGGATCCTCTATACACAAGAGGAAGATATTTGTGAAGCACTAAATAAGAATTTCCAATCATTTTTTACAGAAGAAAATAATTTTGAGTGGGATGATATGAAACATGCATGCCCAAACATATTACCAGACATACAAGTATCAGAAAAAGAAATACAGGAGGAGTTAAGTAAATTAGACAAAGGAAAACCAAATGGTCCAGATGAAATTTCATGTTGGGTGCTACATGAATGTGCAAAGGAGTTAAGTAGACCATTATATTTAATATTTAAGGAATCCTTGGGTCAAGGTAAACTACCTGACATTTGGAAGAAAGCAAACAGTGTCCCCATATTCAAGAAAGGGAATAGACAAAATCTACTCAACTACCAACCCGTATCACTAACTAGTGTTGTAAGTAAGATACTGGAAAAGCTAATAAGAAAAGTTTGGGTAAACCATCTAGAAGAACACAATATGATATCAGAAAGGCAATTTGGTTCCAGAAAGGGAAAATTGTGTGTTACTAATTTATTAAGCTACTATGACAGAGTTGCAGAAACACTACAGAAAAGAGAAGGATGGGTGGACAGTTTCCATCTAGATTTCAAGAAAGCATTTGATAGAGTGTCGTGCCAAAGACTCTTATGGAAACTGTACCATCAAGGAGGAATCCGAGGCAAATTGTACTGCTGGATGCAAGATTTTCTCAGGAAATGGGAGATGAGAACAGTACTAAGAGGAAACTACTCGTCATGGAGGGAAGTGACTAGTGGAGTTCCACAGGACTCAGTGTGGGCACCAGTTATGTTTTTGGTGTACATAAATGACATAGCTAGTAATATTGGAAATGAAAGCTATTTAAATATGTTTGC